>MU674550.1:11521-72011 GCA_026770625.1 Nicotiana glauca
CCCTAGGACTCCTCAACAAAATGGAGTAGTTGAAAGAAAGAACAGGACTATTGAAGATATGGCTAGGACTATGCTTCTTTCTAGTAAACTACCCCATAGCTTCTGGCCAGAGGCTGTAAACACTGCATGTTACATCATCAATAGGTTCATGACTAGACCTCTTGTAGAGAAGACTCCCTAGGAGTTACTTAAAGGGAGAAAGCCAAATATATCCCATCTTAGGGCATTTGAATGCAATTGCTTTGTGCACAATAATGGAAAGGACTCCCTAGGTAAGTTTGATCCCAGAAGCGATAGATCCTCGGCTCAGAAAGATGAAAAACGACAATTCATTAGTAACTCCAGTAGAAACTGTAATAGTAACAGAAGCATAACAAACAAAATATAAATGACATGCAATAATAGTAACCAGTAACTAAGACCCGAGGCTAAGATAAAAAACAATGATAGTTTGGATTCAACATAAAATGCAAGCCATCTAAGATCAACCCTAATCCAATCCCGAATCACCTCCGGTATGAAGTAAGCAAAGCTTTACTACCCCATAACCTACAACCCTAATGCTTGACCTCCAAACCTTTCTATCAAGGGCCATGTCCTCAGAAATCTGCAGTCGTACCATGTCCTTCCTGATCACCTCTCCCCAATACTTCTTAGGCCTTCGTCTACCTCTTATTATCCCCGCCACAGCCAACCGCTCACACCTCCTCACCAGGGCATCAAGGCTTCTCCTCCGCACATGCCCAAACTATCTGAGCCTCGCTTCCCGTATCTTGTCGTCCATAGGGGCCATGCCCACTTCTTCCGAATATCTTTATTCCTAATCTTGTCTATCCTAGTGTGCTCGCACATCCACCTCAGCATCCCCATCTCTACTACCTTCATTCTCTGGATATGGGAGTTCTTAACCGGCCAACACTCTGCCCCATATAACATGGCCGGTCTAACCATAACTCTATAATACAAATTAGACAATGCTCTCTATGGACTCACGCAGGCTCCTAGAGCATGGTATGAATGATTGTGCAAATTCCTGCTTGAACATGGCTACAAAAGAGGTATTGACAATACTCTATTATTGAGGGAAAAAGTAAGGATCTTCTAGTGGTACAAATATATGTTGATGACATAATCTTTGGGACCACCACTGACAAACTAAGTAAGGATTTTGCCAAATTAATGGGGAGTGAGTTAGAAATGAGTATGATGGGTGAGCTTAACTTTTTATTAGGCTTACAGATCAAACAAAGTCAAACGGAACCATGATCCATCAGCAGAAATATGCAAAAGAGCTGATCAGAAAGTTTAAAATGGATAAATCAAAGAAAATAGACACCCCCATTGCAACTGCCACTAAATTAGACATAGATGAACCTGGTTCATCTGTTGATCAGAAGTTGTATAGGGGTATGATTGGTTCACTTTTGTATCGTACTGCCAGCAGACCTAACATAGTTTTTAGTATAGGGCTTTGTGCTCGTTTTCAGGCTAATCCAAAAGAGTCTCACTTGACTGCTGTCAAGAGGATACTGAGATATTTGAAAGGCACTACTGATCTGTGTCTTTGGTACCCTAAAGGTAGTAATTTCAATCTAGTAGGGTATGATGATACTGATTATGCAGGTTTTCTTGTGGATAGGAAAAGCACCTCAGGTATGGTTTATTTTCTTGGTTCATGTCTTGTATAATGGGCCACTAAAAAGCAAAATTCAGTGGCCTTATCCACTGCTGAGGCTGAATATGTTGTCGCTGCCTCTTGTTGTGCTCAATTACTATGGATCAAACAACAACTGGTAGATTTTGGCACTGAAGTTGGTTTCATTCCTATATTATGTGATAACACTAGTGCTATAAGTATGACAAAGAACCATGTTCATCATAAGAGGACTAAGCACATATGTAACATTCCATACATTCGGACTAGGTGTGGACATATTAAATGGGTATTAATTTGATATTTTATACATGTGAAGTCCCAGCAGGATGATTATGGTTGAAAATAGTTGTTTTGGAATCAAGACGGAGAGTGAGGTGCATAAGATTTGACAAAATCGACTAAGTTTGCAGAAGGTCCATTTTCCAGTAGGGTTTAGTGAAAATTGATAAGGAATTTGGGAAAACACAAAGCATTAAATCCTTAGGACTTTGAAATAGATTTCTAACAATATATTGTGGAGCTCAAACGGAGCTCTGTACAAAAAGTTATCCCCATTTTACAGAATAGTGTGCAACCACCACGGTTCTGCAGCGTTTTTACCGCGACCGCGGTGGTGAGGCGGTGTCCCAGCGATTTACCACAGTCGGGACCGTGGTCGCACCAACTAGGACGCGGTGGATGACTTGGGAAGTTGTTTTTAGCCTTATTTCGTCTCCCATAGCCCCAAAACATAAAAACTTGCTCTAGAAAGGAAGGCTCTCAAAAACCTACTCCTTAAGGGTCCATCGGTCCATCCACCACCCAAGGTAAGTTTTAATGGTGATTCCAAGTTAATTTCAATTTACCAACATCTTATTAATATAGGTAAACCCTCCATATCATTAGATATTCGATTGGGACCTCATTGTTGAGAGAAGGAACCCTAGAACTTGAATTCAAGGGGATTGGACTTCGAAGAGGTAATGTATTCATTCCTAATTGATTCTAGCATTGGTTTAATGATTATAAACCCTAGTTTATGAGATATGAGTTGATGGGTTTGATAGAAAAGCATGAACGATTATAGGAATGGGGCGTTAATTGTTGATTATTGGTTAAGGGTGTTGTTTACCTTATGGGTGATGAGGAATAATGTTGATTATAATCGTTTGAGACTTTAGAATTTAAGTAGGAACAAGAGAATGGGTTGTTGGGTGTAGAGACACCATTACTAAAGACTATGAAGCTTTATTCTCACCAAGTGTTTGATAAGATGCTTAAGTGACCAAAACATGAGTATTATTGTTAATATGGAATCCATTTGACTTGTATTGATATAGTTTAAAGTTGAAAGGGTTGGAGAAAGTTGTATTATGCTCAAAAGCAGAAAGTTAAGGTATTTGAGGCTAACTCTCTATGTTTGGGAATTTTAATAATTCTCCCTACGCTACGTTTATTTTATGACGTTACTAATTGCCTCATAAATGTAGTTTAGTCTTTTTTTTTCCATGGTTTCCGGGCATCACTTTGTGAACCCGACTAGCTTTACCCACCGGGTCCCATGATTTCAAGGCGGGTGCACACGGTTAGTTCCACGGGGCCCTGGAGACACGGCCGGTTTGTAATGCCTCCAGTGGCCCTGCGGGGGCTCGAACTGGCGACTTGAAGGACTTTGTCCTCAGGCCTTTACCAGTTGAGCTACATTCAGAAATGTAGTTTAGTCTAGTTCCTTGAATAGTTGCAGAACTTCTATTCTCTAGCTTCATAACTCGTTCACCACTTTCATTCTGAACGTTGTGAGCTCAGTGCGTGTTCAATATAGACTTGGGTTTGATGCCCTCGAGTCTTAGTATAGATTACTCAGTATGCCATAAACAGTTGAAGTTTCAGTGTTCATAATCAGTTCAGGAATACATGTCTCAGTCTAGTCCCATTTAGTATTCCAGTATTATGTAACTCAGTGTGATCCAGTATTCCAGTATCATGTAACTCAGTGTGATTCAGTATTTCATTATTATGTATTGCAGTTTAATTCTCAGTTCCTGAATGTTGAACACCTGTATTTGGGCCCGAGGCCGCAGTTTATGCTTATGCATTTTGACCTGAGGTTGCAGTTATAAATACGTATACTTGGGTTTGAGGCCGCAGTTTGTGCACATATATATTGGGCCCGAGGCCGCAGTTTAATATTTGGATAAACAGGTTGTTCATCATTGAGAAGAGAGAGTATTCATATCCTTACTTCCTTTGTTCAGTTCAGTTATCAGTTATCATTTTAGTTACTAGTTATCAATTCAGTTGTCAGTTATCAGTTCAGTTATCAGTTATCATTTTAGTTATCAATTATCAATTATCGATTCAATAGTTATCATTTCAGTATCAATTATCGATTCTCAGTTATCAGCTCAGTTTCAGTTTCAGCATTTATAATTCTTTCTTTCAGTTGCTTTACATAGAAGTGCAACTCAAATGTACCGACGTCCCTTTTGCCCAGGGCCTACATCTCATGATGTAGGTAATGATTTATAGGTTTATGATTCAGAGCGCTAGGATTCTTGTACCAACTATTTGGTGATCCCCAATTCTTTCGGGGCATTATCATTACTACAGTCTTCAGTATTTTCAGACAGTCAGTGTTTTCAGCATAAATTAGAGGCTTCATAACCTAGAGTAACAGTTAGACAAAGTCACAGGCTTTTCATATTAAGCTATGTTGGCTAACAATATGTCTCAGAATTGTATTAGTATTTCCGCACTTTGATTTATATCATCCAGACTTTCAGTATATCAACATGTTTGTCTTTCGCATTCAGTATGTTATGATACCACATATTGATTCATCCAGCCAGTTGGTTCGCTCGGTCACATATAGTCAGGCACCGAGTGCTGTGTTACATCCAGGCCCAGGTTCGGGGCATGACAACATAGATGTTCGACACCACTTCTTAAGAGATAACTATGATTAAGGATTGATCTCCATAGAATTATGTGCTACTGATAAACAAATTGCCGACATCTTCACTAAAGCACTGAGTATAGAAAACTTTGATAGGAACACGTTGGAATTAGGGATGATTAAGATCGCCTAATAGGTCCAGCTCAGAATGCACAATGAAAAAAAATTGAAAAAAATGAATTTTTTTTGCTAGGAACTTTGAACTTGTGTAAATATATAGATTAATGCTTACTCAGATTCATACTTTAATTAGTATACTCCCGTGACATGTGTTAATATGACTCACTGATCTCCTACAAAATTTTCTCTATTATGGTAATTAAAGGCATGTTCAAGACAATTCTAAATGAAGAATCTGGTTCATCAGTATGGGTTCATCTGAAAGCTAAGGTATGTTTTCTATACTCTGCACAATTAGAAATATAAAGGTTTAAATCATAAACAGAAGTCCTACAATTGTTTAATTCCTAGAAAATTCTATCCGTTAGCTTTGAACCAGTTCCGTCTGCCTAGAACTCTAAACCGAAAAACTGCCTAAAATCTAGGGAAGATAAATCGATCATTCAGACATGAAATTTCAGGTTGATTAGACCTCTAATTGAACATTGCTAAAGCTACCGTTACCCATTAAATGTGTATTTCCCTTTAAATACACATCATTCGTTCTGCCAACTCCATAATTCTAAACCGTCTAAAATTTCTCTCCACGTTCACTTGCCTTCTTCTTCCCCAAAATTCTAACTCACTAATTCTCTCAAAAATTCAGCGATCGTGACCAACCCAAAAGATAATCCTGGAACTCCACAACCCACTCCATCTGATTCATCTCCCTCCCCTCCATCCAGCACAACTCCCAAAACCAGGCTGAGAAGGGTTAAATGAGACTAGAGCTCTTAGGAAGAAATTAAATGAGAAATTAAAGGCAAACCAGGCCCGAGACTCCGACTCCAACTCTGATTCTGAGTCATAAAAATCTGCTAGTGAGGTGGAAGGACCTGGATCTTCTTACTCTGAAAAGACTCAAGAATCCCCTTCTAATGTAAGTTCCTTTGTGTCTGAAAATCTAGAAACTAGGTTTGTTCTGGTTGGACCTATTAAGGATATAGAATTACCTGAGTTACGAAGGAGTGGAGGTACAAAGAATTCTAAAAAACAAAAAGAGAGAGAGGGTGCATGTGGTGAAGAGAGGGGAAATGGGAAGAGAGTGGTTGATCATTCTCCCACTGCCGGGCTGTCTGTGCCTACTTCTGTGGTGTTGAACAAGAACTTGTAGAAGAAAGTGCCAAGAAGTCAGGGGGAAGTGGTTCTGGTGAAGCTGCTGAAGGGTTGGTTAACTTAAGTTCACAAAGAGATGAACCTGGTTCATCAGTTGAAGAAACCCTAGCAGACCTTTTGAAAAAGGTTGGAGCGAGCTATGATCCAAAGAAAAGACGACCTACCACATCAAAAGCCCCTAGTGCTCCCAAATCTTCTAAGAAAAGAAAGGCTTCCTCCCCAAAACCTACTGACACTTCCTTGCCAAAAGGAAGAGCCACAAGAAGCAGGGTGAAATAGAGTGAGGATGATCTACAAAGGGTTTTAGCTGAAAGTAAGAAGAAGAGAATATATAAAGGGAAAGGGAAGGTTATAGAGTCCTCAGAGGTTGCTGAAGTCGAGGAGATAGAACAGGTCCATCAAGAAAAGGTTACACCAGTGGAGGTTTAGACCCCCAAGCCCAAAAAGCCCAAGACTTCTTACAAGAAGTCTTCCATTATATTTGAGGGTGCTGAATCTTCATTATCCAAAAGGACAAGGTCTGTAGTGAAAAACAAACACACAAAAATATCTGAAGATGAGGAATGGAGTGGAGAAGAAGTAGGAGATGATTCTGATGGTGAACAGGAAAAGCTTGCGATGTTTGGCAAAAGAAAGATCTTAAAGGGTAGACTGCTAAAAGACCTGGTGGAACCAGGAATTATAAGACTAGTGGATGCCTTAACTGCTTAGGGATGGAAGGACATGGTCCTTCAGATGGATGGTAGGCTAGCCAGATATGAGCTAATTGAGTTTATGGCAAATGCAGAGGTTAAGGATGGCAAGGTTAGTAGCCTGGTGAAAGGAGTTCAAGTGTCCTTTGATACAGAATAACTGGGAGAGATCCTGGACATACCTTCTGAATGGTTTGATGACTATACAAGGAAAAGGTGGCCTTGTCTGGACTCCCTCCCTACTACTCTTGCAATTACCAGGAGGTTTTGTGATTCTGAAGATGTGAATGAAGCTAGGGCTGTGCAGAAAAGTGAAATGAGGCATGAGCACAAGGCCTTGTTTGAATTTGTCAATAAGTATTTATTGCCCAGACAGGAGAGAAGGCATATTGCCAATTACATGGTCTAGTTCTTACGGAGTGCCTAGAAAGTGGAAGGCAAATTACTTGGCCTGCCTTCATCATCAAGCTGTTAGACAGGGTCATCATTGGCTCCAAGGCTATGCTACCCCCTATGGCTTTATTCTGACACAATGCTGGATAGGTGCAATGTGCCTTTGAAGAAATGGGAAATGGCCTCGAGCAAGGACCACTTTGGCATTAATACACTGATTTCTTATGATTATTTAGTCAATGACATCCCAAATGAACCTGGTTCATTCAAGAAGACTCCTATCAACAGCAAAGTTAGGGCTCTAGTTCAGGAATGTGAAGCTAATGATACTGAGATAGCTAGGCTCAAGGCTCGTGTGGCAGAGGTGGAATCTGAGAGGGATGTTCTCAGAATTGAGCTTATTAATGAAAAGGAGAAGAATGATGGAATTCTTCATAATATGTTGAATCTTCTCCAATCCCAAAACCAATCCTCTAGCTCCCCCAAGCCTTAGGACTCCTAACTTTTGTCTCCTAAACCTGTTCAGTACCTTCAGTGACCCGGATTAGGGATTTTGCTATCTTTTTTTGCTCATGGTTTGAATGTTTTTTCTTTCTTATTATGGATTGTGGTGGCAACATATCTCTATTAATGATAACTACTGTTTTGCTCTTGTTAAATGTTAATCTTTCCTTGATAGTTTAAATATGTTTGCTTGATTACTAATGATTAAACCATGATTACACTTGCAGTTGCCCCAGTGGCCATGAGTAATAAAATCTGGGACCCACACTTTGTATGCATTGGACCCACACTTTGTATGCAACTTTTTGATGATGCCAAAAGGAGGAAGAGATATTGTAACATTCTGAATAAGTGATATTTATAACCTAATTAACCTGGTCCTTGATGAGAAGTGAATTTTGTATTGATGATTAAGTTGAGTTCTTACAGGATCTAAGTAAGTAAAAGGCACAGAGTTTGTCATCATAAAAAAGGGAGAATTTGTTGGCCCAAGAACAAGTGAAGTTTTGAAGATTGACAAAAGAACTCAGACATGGACCAGGTCCATCTTGTGAAATACAGTCATGATCAACCTGTACATGTGAGATGCACATGAAAGAGATAAGTCTAATTGATCGAGCAACAATATCTCCTGATCTGATCGAAAAGGTTGCATATTGGATAAGGAGAGAAAGACTCTTTACATGAAGAGAACACAGTTTAGGATGAGGATAGTGTTAGAGTTTGAGATCATCACAAACTCTTCTACGATAGAAGAGTAGAAATTGAATCCTAGTCAAACTCTGATAACTAACCTATTAAATGTTTGTGTTGTTCTCTTTTACAGATAATGCACATAAGCAGAAGTTAAACTTAAATTGAGAGCAAAAGAACAAAGGTGATTTTGCAGTGATTTATGTGTGATTTGAGTGTGCAATCCTGAAGTTACTTGAACGAGATAGAAGAACCAGTTCCACGTGTCTATCTTTTATTCTAGTTCAATTGTAATAGGTGATTTTACATTATACCTTTCAACTTTCATAGAAGCAATTGTATTAGGTACCTAGAGTGTTCAAGTTAGAGTTAACTTGAAGTTGTCGCAACAGTTGAGGTTGTGTGCCACAATGGGATTAGAGTTAATCCTTAGGTTTATAAAGAGTCTTTGTAAATGCTATTTTGGCTCAGTTATTTTAGTGGAAGTTTGGAAAAATCCTACTGAGTAGTAGGTCGTGGTTTTTTTTACCTTTTGAGCCAGGTGTTTTCCACATAAAAATCTCTGTGTTCTTTATTTTAGTATTTATTATTCCGTAAACAGTAGTAGTTGGAACACCTAGAAGAACCAGGTTCTTCTATAGTTCAATTAAGCGAAAATTGGGTACCACATAAATTACCCCCATCTTGTGTGGTATTGACGCTTAAAATATCACTCCAGAATTGAGATGTGCATTCAACGTATACATTGGGGTCTTCGCTATATCTTGCAGGGCATAAAGCCTAAGACTTTTGAAGAACTATCCACTCACGCTCATGATATGGAGTTAAGTATGGCTACAGTTGGTAGTGAAGGTTTGCCTGTCCAGGAACCTCGCATAGGCAGAGATAAGCAAGAAGTTAAGAAAGTGGAGAAATATTTACCCAAGGCTGAAAGCAAAGAATCTATGTATGTCAATTCTTCACCTATGAAGTTTACTACTAAGGTAAGAAACAAGCAGAGTGTGAAGACGACTTCTTTGGAGGATATGGCAAATCGAAAATTGACCCTGAAGGAAATGCAAGAGAAAGAGTACCCATTCCTTGATTCTGATGTTCCCGCAATATTTGATGAACTCCTTGCACTAAAACTTTTGGAGTTGCCAAAGATAAAGTGACCAAATGAAGTGGGGAGAATCAACGAACCAAATTATTGCAAGTACCATCAATTGGTCGGCCACCGCATTGAGAAATGTTTTGTCTTCAAGGATAAAGTTATGGATATAGCCCGCGAAGGAAAGATCACACTTGAAGATGAGACAGCTAATACAATTCAAGTTCGCATCACTTTTTTCTCACTCAATTCGTGCATTACGTGCAATGTTTTTGACGGATATAAAGGACTACATACCAAATATCATTTTGCCAAGAATGATCATGTTTGGGGACTTCGAACTTGTCGATGTAAATAAATTTGCATCTCATCCAACGTCAAGAGATTTGTTGCTAGTAGGTGAAGGATCCACGAATGGAGATGAAGACCAAGTAGATCAACTTGATGACGAGGGTTGGACTCTCGTAACTCGCCGTAAATGCTGTAAAACAAGTTTACAAAAAGAGTTGTCCAAACAACAAACTAGGGAAAAAATGGTTAGTGAATCCAAAATGAAAGATCCAATTAAGCGCTCAAAGAAGGAACGAATAAAGCTACATCACCACCTGAATGCACGTCGACCCGTGACGTTGGAAGAATTTTTATCAAGCTGGTTTCACACCAAGTTGGTTCATAACAACGTCAAATATTTTTTTTGTAACATTGATGAGAAAGAAGCAAAAAATTCAACCTTATCATGTTCGTAGCCGCCAGAGGACCCTCCAAAGTGCTCTCATGAAGTCGTAGATACTTGCATGGCTAAAATTACTTTCACCGATGACGATATTCTAGTTGGTGAAACACTGCATAATCGTCCTTTATTCATAGTATGATATGTTCTTGAGAAGAGGATAAATAGAATCTTGACAGATGATGGACCCGAAGTTAATATTCTTCCTATCCGCGTAATGAATGAACTGTGAATTTCAATTGAAGAACTTTCTAAAAGCCGCTTGATGATTCAAGGATTTAATAAAGAGGAGAAAATGGCTGTAGCTTATATAACATTAGAGATCACTATCGGAAATATGCATTCAAGTGCATGGATGCATGTGATTGACTCAAAAATTTCATACAACATGTTGCTTGGTAGGCTGTGGATATATGAAAACAAAGTTGTCCATCCACCTACTATCAATGTTTGAAGTATCATGAAGGCGGAGTCGAAAAAGATAGTTTGGACGACAAGCCATTCACTGAAGTTGAGTCATACTTTGTGGATGCAAAGTTCTACTTGAAGAGCTACGTCCTGAGTGATGTCAAAGTTGGCAACGTCTCAAAAGGCAAAAGTGATAACATTGCAATGATCAAGAATGCTGAGACCAATACCAAAAGAGTCGAAGTGGGAGATGGGATGGTTCGGGTTAAGGAAGATTAAGTTCTTGCCAAAAGGAATAAGGTGTCTTAAATGGATATCGCATCTTCAATTATAAGGGTAGCACCTTCTTTTCTCTATGTTCCCAGGGTTAAGAAAGTTGAAGAACAAACTCCTAAGTTGCAAGGAAATGCATTAGGAGGAATTACCCTTCCTATAAGGCAGAATGACACGATAAAGGTACCCTCAAAATTACTTGGAAAGCTTGTGGCCAATAATCCGCCACAAAATGATGCACTCCCAGAGAAGCGTACAGACGAGGTTTTTGATCCAAATGGTTACAAACTACTTGTAAAAGCAAGGTACAAGCCTATTGAACTATAAAAATTAGGGAAGCATCCCTCAAAACCAGTTACAAGGCGATCACGTGAAGGTTTAGGATACAAAAAACCTTCACCAGTCTGGATCTCCATAAGAAGGGCAAGCAACAACTACATCACTATGGAAGACGAATCTGTTGCTTCTAATGGAAGACATTCTGTCTTTGATCGTCTAGGACAATCAACTGTGAGAAGTTCTGTATTTGAGAGATTATGGCTGTTGAAGAAGAAAAGCAAGTTGCGCAGGAACCATAAAAGCATAAAAGCATATTCTATGTCTAAATCTCAAAGACTCTCCAATGATTTTTACAGTTCGATCCCATCCAGAATAAGGCGACAAACGAACCTTGCATTTTCGTGTGAAGATGTACTAAAATTAAAGTCACACGTAGTGGTATACACCAAAGAACGTGATAAAGACAAAGAGAGTGTCAGATCTTCATATCATGTTAGTGCACAAAATGAGCATTATACTTCACCTCCAAAAAATATTGATGAAGAATTAAAGGATATTTCATGTTGTTACCACATATCTTTCAATGATGGCGATCCTCAAAAGGATGAAGATGCTGAAGATGCCATGCCCGTACTTGAGGAAGAGATTAAAACGACCGTCGATGAATTAAAAAAGGTCAACCTTGGAACTCAAGATGATCCAAGGTCCACATATGTAAGTTCTTTGCTTGTAGTTGATGAAGAAGTTGCTTACATTGAGCTACTTAAGGAGGATAAGGATGTCTTTTCCTGGAGTTATAAAGAGATTCCTGGCTTAGACCCTAAAGTGGAAGTCCATCATTTTGTGGTCAAGAAAGGTGCCCGTCCCATCAAGCAAGCTCAACGACGCTTTAGGCTAGAGTTGGTTGCCTTAACCGAAACTGAAGTCAACAAGCTTATTGAAGCTGGCTTCATCGTGAATTTAAGTACCCCACATAGATTTCAACTATTGTCCCTGTTAGGAAGAAACAAATTCGAGTTTGTCTTGACTTTAGGTATCTCAATAATGCATGCCCTAAGGATGAATTTCAGCTGCCTATTCCCGAGCTTATGATCGACGCCACCACTGGATACGAGGCAATGTCTTTTATGGATGGTTCGTTTGTCTACAATCAAATTTGCATGTCACCTAAGGATGAAGCGCTTATCGTGTTTTGTACTCCTAAAGGTATTTATTACTATAAGGTAATGCCTTTCAGCTTGAAGTATGCTGGCGCTACCTACCAAAGAGCTATGCAAAATATCTTCGATAGCATGCTCCATATAATGTTGAATGTTATGTTGATGACTTGGTGGTAAAATCAAGAAAGAGGAAAGACCACCTGTAAGACTTGTGAATGGTGTTTGATCTACTATGGAGGTATTGACTCAGAATGAATCCTTTGAAATGTGCATTGGAATTACTTTTGGAAAATTCCTTGGCTTTGTTGTTTGACATCTACAGATAAAGATTGATCCAACCAAAGTAGATGCAATCCTGAAAATGCTCAAGCCAAGAAATATCCATAAATTGAAAAGTCTTCAAGAAAAGTTGGCGTATCTTAGGAGATTCATCTCAAATTTAGCAGGGAAGTGTCAACCATTCAGTAGTGTCATGAAGAAGGGTGTCTTTTTTGAGTGGGACCATGCTTGTAGTATCGCCTTCAACAACATCAAATCTTACATGATGAGACCTCCAGTTCTGGCGGCTCCCATGCCTGGGAAGCCATTGATACTCTATATAGCGGCATAGGAAAGATTAGTTGGAGCGCTTTATCCCAATAGAATAGAGAAAGGAAAGAAAATTCTCTTTACTACTTGAGTAGAATGATGACGCCAAACGAGTTGAAGTATTCATCAATCGAGAAGCTGTGTGTTAGCTTATATGAGTCTACCAAATAGTAGAGTACCTGGTCCTCTATGAGGTTATGCTGAGAATGCTAATAAAACTGTAAGTAAAGGAGACAAGAGATTTTTACATGGAAAAATCCCACACAAGGGGACAAAAACCACGACCTACACTTGTAGGCTTTCAACTTCACTAACTTATAATAGCAATATTACAAGCCACTTTGTAATAACTCTATAACAAATACTTTAACTTAACTAACTTGTGATACTCTTATCACAAGACACTTTGTGACTCTCTAGTTACAAAGACTTTAAACTTATGACTAAACCTAGTCATAACATAAACTTGGAAGTTTACGGATTTTGGTTTTCCTAAGACATAGCTTCTAAGAAAGCAAGATAGGAATTACAATAAAGAACAAATAACAAGATTACAACTCAAATACGGATACACATAGACTCATTAAGAAACTGATCCTTTAGTGGAGTTGTCTTCTTGTTCTTGACACACCAGTGACTTCAATGCCGAATGAACACTGTTATACTTGAGAGAATATCACTGAATGCACAAGTGAATATCTTATGCCTGGCACCAGGTTGTTATACTACAAAATTCATTACAATGGTTGGTGATGTCAATTCTTGGTACACGCTTATTCCCAATGAAAAGTGACTGCTGCACTGTCTGTTGCAAAGTCACTTTTGTGCAGTTGCGTTCCAGCTGTATAGTTGACTTGTACTTCTATTAAAGAACCCTAAGGGACAAGGTCCCTATTGTGTTCCTCTTTGTAACAGTTATGGGACAGTCACTTTCTGCTATTACGTTCCAGCTGTACAATTGACTTGTACTTCTGTCAGAGAACCCTAAGGGACCAGGTCCCTGTTGTGTTCCTCTCTGTAATAGTTGCGGACAGTCACTGAGTTGTACTTCTGTCGGAGAACCCTAAGGGACCAGGTCACCAGGTCCCCGTTGTGTTCCTCCTTGTGGTTCTTCACTCATTTGCTGGAGATCAGACTGGACATTGTTCATTTGAAATATATACCGGGTGGGTCAGGATCTCTATCTGGTTCTTGACAATAAGTTTGTTAGATCATCAAAATATAAGAAGTATAAGGCAAAGACATTGAGAAACCCATCAATTTCCCCCTTTTGATGATGACAAATTTAGGCCTTGATAGTATTTGTTAAGGTCAGAAATAACCAGATGAGGTACCAGAAACTACATAAGTTCCCCCTGACCTTTTGCTTACACAAGTTCCTCCTGACCTTTTGCTTTTGATTCCCCCTTGATTAGCTCCTATGTATTTTCTACCCAAGTTCCCCCTGAAAATCAAACCTTTTCCCCCTTTTGGCATAAATAAAAAGATAAACAAAAAGGCAATTAGTATAAAAAAGTCTAACACAGCCAACTCATTCCACATATGTGCACATAATATTACAGAAGAGAGAAGCCAAAGGAAAATAGTATTGTGCAGGCAACAAAAGAGGAGTTGTTTCATCAGTATTAACAACGGACTGAGCAAAACAGGAGCAGTAATGGTAAAATACAGCATGCCATCACACAAAGACAAACAAAAAGAAAACAACATCCAACAAATATTAGAGCAAAAAAGAGATGGCCACTAAGATGATCCGAAGGGGCACTAGGAGAGGGAGGCTTGGAAGATGATGCGACAATGGTCTTGAGAGCCAGGTCTAGTCGGGCATTTGCAGACAGTTGTTCTTCAAGAAATTTTTCGCTAAGCTTATCATTTTCCTTTGTCAGTCGGGCAACTTCTTCATTAACATAAAATGGTCCTTTAATTGCTTGACTGAGTTGAGTTTCCAGTATGGCATTTTGAGCGCTCAACCTTCTAATCTCTTCAGAAGCTGCATTTTGAGCATTGATCAGTTGAGAAATGGTTGAGATGCTTCCACTAAATCTTTCTACGCATTCACATTCTTCCAAAGTAGTTTTAGAGAAGATTTGCTTATGTGTGCCCACTCTAGGATTACCTAAGGGCACTTTGTAGAATCTGAACACCCGAGTGAGGAGAAAGACATATGGTAGCCCATAATTCCCACCTTTAAAGTTTGACACCTTTTTCATATGATCTATAATGACTGCTGGTAGATTGATTGGGACAAACTCATCAAGCTCTTCCACTAAAACCATATCCGATTTTGTAGCAATAGACTGCCTCTCAGAACGAGGTAAGAGCACCTTATTGACCAGCTCAAAGAGAAAATGATACTCAGGAAGTAATACCTTCTTATGCACCTGTTCTCCCTGCTGAATAGCTTGTTCTTTCAAGATGGCTCTCCTAAAGTTGAAACCACATACACCATTGACTGAGGACATTCCTTCACATGGAATTTTGAGAACCTTTCCTAATGCTGAGGCGTCAAGTACAATGTCTACTCCATTAACGGGTTCACAAATGTGATCCCCCTCAACAGTGAAGAGAGATGCGTAGAAATTTAGTTCCGCATCTTCGTACACCAGAGGCATGCTCCCCTAAAACAACTGCTCACATTGCTGAAACTCCACTATCTCCAGAATTTGTCTCATACCAACCATTTCTGAAATTGCTGGGTCAAATGTACGACCCCATAAGACTTTTTAAGTTCTTAACCTCTCCTGCTCCAGACCACTATCATTGGGCATGGTCTTCAGAGGACCAGGTTCCCTTATAGTTTCCGGTTTTCATTTTCTAGATCCTTCAACAGACTTTCCTTTACAACTTGCTATCTCCATAGTGTCATCTTTAGACATAGCTTGCTCAACTAGACTCCTCTTAGAATTGCTGCTCCCCTTCATGGATGCACCATTTTGTTTCTCAATAGCTTCATTGGAAGCTTCATCCACAGACTTTTGATCTTTTATTGATTGTTTCACTAAGGAACCATGTTCCTTTAGAGCATTTTTGTCAACCTCGCCTACTGGAAACCTCGTGTCAGTAACAAATTCCCCTTGATTCATCAACCTCTTTTTTCTTTGTCTTGACACTCCTCCTACTTTTCTTTACTATAGAGTCTAATCCCTCTTTTTGCTGCGACTTGATAGTGGGTGCCTTGGAGAGGGATTCTAAGAGCTTAAGATGATCAGGAGGTGCAGGAGTGGGTTTACCTGCAAGAGAATCAAGTTCTTCAGCAGGTTTTTCTAGGAATGTCTCATGAGCCATGTGAGCACGTGATTTTTGCCTCACACGAATCACTCCCAAAAATTCAAAACAAAATAATTTTTTCTTTGAGTGAAACTTTGTGAATTTTCGTGGTATTTTTTGTTATTGTTTGCATTTGCGTGTGCGTGTTTATTTTGTTTAAATTAATGGGAAAATACAAAAAATAAATTAAATTTGCCTTTGGGATCTAATTTGCAATTAAGAGTTAATTAAGCAAGTAGTGGTTGTTTTACGAAAAATGAAAAGATTCACAAAAAATATCGTATTTTTGCATTCTTAATGTTTAGTGTTAAATTCTGTGATTTTCTTTTTAATTTGGTACTTAATATTATTATTCAGAGATAATTATTTAATTTGTATTTTTGTAATTTAATTTAGGATTTTTGATTTTAATTGATAAAAAAAAACCGGAATTGGGCCAAAAAGTTAAGAGGCCCAAACAAATAAGTCCAAAAACCCGTCTAAAACCGGCCCAGACCCACCCCTATCCAATCCATCTCCAACCCCAGCCCAACGACGCTGTTTCAAGTGTCTCAATCAGAGCCGTTGAATCCATCAGATCAAACGGTCGAAATCCCTGCCCATTACTCATATCCACCCGACCCTGACTCGCCTTATACCCGGTTCAGCTTCCATCCAAACGACCCCATTTTAATGAACCATTTGATCGGAGCCGTTGGACTCCATTCATCCAACGACCCAAATTAAATGGCTAATTTTAATATACCACGACCCCCCAAACCCGACCATGCCCATTCCATAACCCCATATCCTGTTACTCGTCTCTTTAGAGATGAAATGTAATGTCGCCTCAATCCGCCACCGGAAATCGCTTACGGTGGTTCCGGTGGTCCAATCCCTCCCAGTTTTACACCGTAGCTTCCCCTCAACCTCCCCGTTCCGAATCCCCAATCGTCTTCCTTCGAATCCAAGCCGAACCCTTCGAATGTCAATTCGAAGGGATGAACCCTAGCGCCGCCCTAAAATCTGTGATGGCGGTGCCACCTCCCCTCAACCCCAATATCACACCCCTGAACCTCTTTAACCCCCTCACCCCTAATCCACCATTATTTTCCATCAAATACCTCTGAAACTCGTCAACTTTTGGATCTAATCTCGAACCCTAAAAGTTCAAAATCAACTGACTTTTAGTCTTCCCTGATTAGAAGACTGATTCATCACAAAATCGATGCCAGTCACTTGTTCTTGACAAAGAACAAGTAAGTGGCATCAATTTTGTATGAATCATGACATCAAGTTTGGCTTCCGATTTAATCGGTAAGTTTCTGTTTTCCTTTTACGTTTATATTTTTAAGTGTAGTTCTGGTTACTCGCCTTCTTCATCTCTTTCTTTTTTTTACTGATCAAATTTCAGTTGAAAGTTGATCAATCTTCTAGTATAAGTTTGTTTTGCGTACTGTTCGTTTCCTTGGATGGGGTTTGTTTGATTTGTTTCGAATAATTAGGATGTTGTTTGGTATTAAGACTGAAGTTTGTATCTTGCTTAATTCACTTAGGCAGTCGAATTGGGAATTAGTTTGAATCTAATTAATACTTGTTTAGATGTATATATAAGTGTTCATTTGTTAAGAATACTCCGTGATGACAAAATGGTAATGCACTACTAAATTAACGAATTGTTTAATCAAAAAGGGGATCAGTAGTGTAGATAACACCCTGTTTAGTGCCCTTTGTAGAGGCTAGAAATCAGGATAGAACATGGGAGAAAAAAGGCTAAAAAATACAAGTGTAAAAGGGTTACACAGGATGGAAAGGGTAGGGGACATACACTTTGAAAATGGATACCCAATGATATATAAGGGAGGTCTGAAGTAAATAAAAAAAAGGAGATTAATAGAGGAAAAATAGACATTAAGAGAGAAAAGAAGGAGATTTAGATACACTCTAATATACACATACAAACACACATTGGGATACAAGAAAATACAGGGAGATAGGGATAGTGAGAGAATTCTAAAATCCTGAATTAAATTTGGAAGCCTATTTTGGATTGGAAATGGTTTATAAGCTGTTTTGTTTGGATTCTAGTTCAAAATCTTGGCTGTTTGGTCTGTTTGTTGGTTTGAATTGTTGAGCTCTGGGCTACTGTTTTAATTGAAACCCTCTGCATCTCATTATTTGGTTTGGACTGGTGTTACTGGTTGTTTGTTGCTGATAAGTCCTGCTACTGCTATTGCTGATTCTCCACATTTCATCTCTTTACATTTCCGGGTATTCTTCAGCTCTATGGATGTCACCTAATGTGTAATTCAAAGCATGGATCCGAAAATAAGATGAAATGTGGTGCTGTTTTTTTAAATTGAATTTCACCTTTTCTCTCTTCAATTTCACGATCAGCATGCAATATCCAGATTCTAATTGATGTAGTTATTACCATGTAGTTTGTAATTGAAATCTGAATCATATTAGCCTAGTATATGTTGTCTACTTATAGTTTTACCCTCTGATTCGGTAATCAATGTTAGATGTTGCTTTGTGTGGTCTTTCTTTATTTCTGCCTTTGAGTCCTTTTGTGTTAACGGATGAATCGAGAGTTGGCTTGTCTGGTTTGCATAAGATTGACAATCATGAATACTTGGATAACACCTTGTTTAACCGGATGAGTTATAGACTTTGAGTGTTATAAACTTGAGCATTTTTTGCCAGAGTATTTAGTTTGGAACTTTTTTTTTTTTTTGAGAAATTTGAGTCTTAACCTGTCCAGTCACCTGTTCAGGCATTAAAATTGTTGTTTGCTGTATGGTGGATCTGTGATTGAGATCGTGTTTTGCTTTACTGTCATAAGAAATAATTTTTGAGATTGTTCCTTGCTATAGATCATGAAGGCTTTAACTTTGGGTGCTCGACCAAATTTTGTGGGGTACTTCATCAGTTGCTTAAGTGTGAGGATTTCATCCTGTTAGTATTTTAATGGCTGTCAAGTTGTGAGTAATTTAATGAGTATTGCATGAACTTGTTTGGACTAAAAATGGTTTGAAATGGTTGTTAGTTTAATGCTAGTAATTATCGCAACGACTTAAGGAATAATCAGTCATGACGGTTTCGTGGTTAATTTCTTAGGAGTTGTTAAGTTTTGCTTCCCTGTTTGGTATTTAAAATTGTATGCAGGTTAATTTTGTTTCAGCAGAATAGTTTTCCTTAATACATTACTCAGTTTAAATTGAAGGTTTGAAAGTAAGATTACTTGTTGCTTGTTTTGCTAAAAATTGAAATTTTCAGAACCTTGCTTCTTTGAAATTTGCCCTATGTTGAAGTTCTTTGTGACTGACTATGGGAGCCATGCTTGTACTTAATTTATTTGTGTGTTGAGTTATGCCATTGCAGGGACTCGATCCTGAGTCTCTGCTTTTACGTCACAATGTGCCCTCAAATTTGGGCTTCCCTTTTGGCTTACACTTAGCCAGTTGAAATCGGTGAATCAGCATATTTGTAATGGCAGTAAGTCATTAGGCTCAATAGGCCTAGGCCTGAAGCTGCCGGAAATTAGATGTTGAGTCGAGCAATCCTTTAATTTGAAGCTTACAAAGTGGGTAATGGGATTGAGATTTTCTTTGAATAAATAAAAGTTCCATGACTTCCTTTAGTCAATTAACTGGTAATCCTTTTAATCATTTGAGGTGAGCCATAATCAGATAATTCATAGTCTATGGCCCTCCGAGCTTTTAGTTTAAATAGCCACTAAAATAATTTGAGGTGTACCGCACCGAATAAATGACAATTGCGTGGCCCTCGGGTTAATTAGCTTTAGTTCAACTTTAGAATTCGAGGCATTCCATTTAGCAAATTTCATGGCCTTTGCAAAGTTATCAGCATGTTAGTTGCTTTAGGTGCGTCATTTAATAATATTACCTTCTTAAACTCAGGTGTGCATTTCATGTGACCCAAATCCAAATCCTTATAACGTTGAATAAAATGTGTTTCAGATTGCGGGTTCATTTCATATGACGCGATCCAAAGACATATTTTAAACGACGTTCAATCTTCTTTAAAACAATGAATAAAAGCAGTTATAGCTTAAAATTGGCACATAGGTTCAAAATTTTCTAACATCAAATAATTAAGCCGAATATAACAGTTGAGCGACCGTGCTAGAACCACGGAACCTGGGAATGCCTAATACCTTCTCCCGGGTTAATAGAATTCCTTACCCGGATTTTTGGTTCGTGGACTGTAATACAGAGTCAACCCTTTCCTCGATACGGGATTCAAACCGGTGACTTGGGATACCATAAATCTCCCAAGTGTCGACTCTGAATCTTTTAATAATTATCCCGTTTCGATTGCCCTTTAATTGGGAAAACTCCTTTTTAGTATACCATTCGGGGTGTAAGTAAAAAGGAGGTGTGACAGCTCTGGTGACTCTACTGGGGAACATTAACCCAGAACCACTGGTTCAGGGTTAGAAATTCGAGCTTGAAATAATTGTTATTTGGCTTTATTTTTTATCTGATTTTTATTACCGCTTCAATAATTTTTGAACTGTGCATATAAACTATCTTCTCACGCACCCCCTTGAGTCTTCTTAAAATTAAAATTGTGCATTTGCTTGACATAGCCCGCTTTCTTTAAGATAGCCGAGATGCTTGTCACCCGGTGAAGGATTTTAGTCACATCTGTTTTATGTGGGGAGCACCACTAGTTAAGCCGGAAAGCAATGCTACCGGTACACTGAACCTCCTCGGCTCGAGTTGTCCGCTCGAGTAAGCCAGTCTAGATACTTTCTCCAATAATATTTTAATCTAGAATAACAAAGCCTCATGCCAGATCCGTAGTTGGAATGTTTTGTTTGCATCACGTGCATTTGACCTTGGAGATTCAACACAGGGGTTGGATCTGTCTAGGATAGGTGTACCCGAAATAAAAAGACCATCCTGATGCATCTTACTTGCTAATTATGCATTTATTTGCTTTGGAGCTGCATGTTGACCGACTATTGAATAATGAGAGAAAAAAATAAATAAAAAAATAAAATAAAAAATATGAGGGAAATAATTACTCTTTTTGGGGAAAATCAAGATATAAAAGAAGAAAAAAAAATATATATATATAGAAGGAAAAGGTTTTGTTTTCAAAAAAAATATATATAGTTGGTTTTGTTTGGCAGAACTACGTAAGTTTGATTCTCAGCGGATGTGGGATACATAGGCGACCCATATCGGGTTCAACTATTTTGAAATTTAGGGTTAAATAAATGTCGTTGTTTTGTCATAAGTAAAGGTAATGTCATTCTTGTCCAAAATAGCCAAATGTCCTCAAAAGGACGTCGGAAGGTCGTTATTGCGAAAACAGACGCCTTTGGTTATTTCTCAAAAACAAATTTTGCCGGTTAGCAAACACAACCTTTAAATCTTATTCAAGTGCTGAAAGGCCGTATTGACAAAACCAGATATTTTTTTTGAAAATTTTTGGGAAACAGTGATGATTTTGGAAATAAAAAAAAAATTTGAATGGTCGTAATTTACATATGGTTTAGGTGAGTCCTAACCCCTTTTTTTATCCTATCCAGGATCACCATGAGTTCTCCACAAAGACGTAGCCAAAAAAGGGTAAGGGACGAGACACCTCCTATGTTCTTGATCAGAGATAAGACCCCGATCAGTCTCTGTAATTGGTGGGCTAATTTTGCTATATGGGAACGAAATCGAGTATTTAAACATCTCAAGTTCCTCACAAACATCATGGGAATTGAGCCTAACGTAGATTTAATTGAGGCTCTAGTGGGTTTTTGGGACCCCACGAACAATGTCTTCAGGTTCAAAGATTGTGAAATGACGTCCACGTTGGAAGAATTAGGTGGGTTCAACGGATTGGGGAGGGACCTTCGTGGGAAAAAGCCTGCTGCTTCAAAAAAAGTTGGTGTGAACAAATTTTTAAAGAAATTATGCCTCCGTCGAATTCCAATGGATTGCTTAAACAAAGGCTGGGTTTTGTTGAAATATCTCTATGACAGGTTTGAGATGAGAAAGGGTTTGAAAATTTCTCGGGCATAGAATTCATCAACCGGTTGAGTTACGACGCTTGGAGGGAGTTCAGAATCGTTGCATTCATGATATCATTTCTAGGGATCATGGTCTTTCAAGAGCGTGGTAGGCGCATTAGAATTCGATTGGTTGAGATAGTCTCGTATTTACAAAGTAGCGAGGATCATACCATTCTTCCCATGATTTTGGGAGAAATGTTTTGAGCTTTGACCCGATGCTAAGAGGGTGGAGATTACTTCGAGGGATGTAACATTCTGCTGTAGATGTGGTTCATAGAGCACCTCTATCATCATCCAATGGTAATAAATTTCAATGAAAACTGGCTGAATTACATTAGCTGTCACCCAGACACGACCGCAAGTTGTAATCTTCCAGATGGGGTGAGGGCCTGGCGGAAATCACTTGGTTTATTGAATGCAAGTAGACTCACTTGGAATTATTATTGGTTCCCTTCTGCTAGGGTCATGCATATGTCGACGTATCGCCCATTCTTCATACTCATGGGTTTCAGAGGTTTCCAACCCTACGCACCTCTACGCATCATGCGTCAGCTAGGGAGAGAGCAAAATAGGCCCCCGATTGAGGACATGCGTCCATTCGTGTGGGAATTCAAGGGAGAGAAACCTCCGAGGGAGTCTTATGCACAAAAGGTTTGGTTTGGTGGTCGATTTTTTGATATAGACGAGATGGTAGCTGACCGTGAATGTGGGGAGGTAAGCCTCACATACCTTGAGTGGTTTCACAACCAGGCTATCCCCGAGCAAAGACCAGAAAGATCTATACGGCATGCAGTTGATTGGGAGGAGGAGATAGAGGCCAGAGTAAGAGATACTAGAAGAGAAGTAAACCAAGAGTTCCAATCTCGTATTGACACTTTACAAGAAGATAAGGGAATTCTGGAGATAGCCGTGGACATACAACAGGCTGATTTTGAGCGGGAAAAGGCTCAGTGGGCACGAGAGAAGCAAGCACTCAAAGCCCAAATTCAAAAGAAGAACATAATCTCAACCGCTCAGCAACACGAAGAGAGAGAATCTCAGTTCAAGGTAGTCCGTAATCACGAGCGTAGGGGTTTTGCTCCATTAATCCAAGACCTGAGGGATCAGATAAGGAGAGTTGAGTCAAGCAAAGAGAGCCAGATCGCGGAGTTTGAAATAGAAAGACATCACTACCAGGGTATGATCAACCGATTAGAGGGGGAGTTACTAGAAAATCTGCACCAGAAAGATATGGTCTTGGACCGCGAGCCTGATGCGTTAGATCTAGATGAGACCCGTGGTCAGCAAAATCAAGAGCTACATGTGGTTCAGGAATACATTAAGGGAAAGATCCTCGAGGTAGCCACATATACCTCAAGAGCTTGCATGATTTGTAAGGGAATGACGCCCGAGCAGTTTGCAAAAGTATCTTTGAAAGTTGCTCGTCATATATCTACAGACTTGGAGAGAATATACCGCAAAGTTGGGGGTCAGCCGCAGTAACAAGTGCCTTGATTACAGTGATACTGATGGATTCTATTATAAAGATCAAAGTCTTCTGTTAGTTATCAGTCTTTCATTTTCATTATCCTTTTATTGTTTTAAGTTTGTAAGAGTCTTTTGGTGCTTTGAGTCTTGAGAAGTCTGGTGTGGTCTTGTTTATCCTTATGTAATTCTTGATTTTTGAGTCAAGTTTATTATTATTATATATTGAAAATCAATGAAAAAGATTTTGTTTAAAGAAAAATTCAAAATAAATACACCAAAAAAAAGAGGGGGTCATGGGCCAGAACTACGTCCGGTCTGATTCATGCGGGGTCATGATATGTAGACAATGTCCATAGGATTCGACCACAACCAAAATAAAAATAAATAAAAATAAAAATAATAATAATGAAAAAAAATAAATGAATATATATATATATATATATATATATATATATATATATATATATATATATATATATATATATANGAGTTATGATACATAGGCAATGTCCATAGGATTCGACCACAACCAAAATAAAAATAAAAATAATAATAATAAAATATATATATAAAGAAAAAGAAAACAGGAGAGGAATAATAAATAGGAAAAGTTGGGATGATACAAGCAACCAAGCAAATACATGTTAGAAATGGTTAATTTCTTAGGTACATTCATGCCAGTGTGTGATTACCTATCTGTTAAAATCTAATCACTGACAAGTTTGTTGTTGATTTCCAGAACTCAAGCAATTAGTTCACCTAAGCATACTGCCACACTATCATTACCAAACCCGATCAAAAGGGGAAATAGAAGAAATCATGTCTGTCCCGGATGTAGACACAAGCGTCGAGGTGGAAGAGTTGGATGTCAACACAATGAAAGAGGAAATGTACAAATTAAAGCGACAAATGGCCATAATATATCAGGCCTGGACAAAAGGAAAGCCACTACCTACTTACCCTGCTAACCCTACTTTTACCCCACCACCAGCTCAATCTCAGGATCATCCTGCCAGCAATCCAGGCTTTCCCATTTACCAACACTACCATGGCACTACTTCTCATATACCACAAGTTCCATTACCAAAACCAATTCCATACCCTCCTCCGCCTGTCACCCCTGTCTTGGTGGCATCCCCACCAGCTGCACTCCACAACTCCTCTAGTGAGACCATGTTCCAGGCTCAGGACAATCCATATTACCCACTGGAGCCCACCTTCAAAGTTCCCGAAACTTACCCTTATGATCCACGTTCTGACCTCCCGATAAGGGCAGAAAAACCAGCCAGAAATCCTGAACAGGAGGAGATGTTTAGAAAAATGAAAAGGCTAGAATAATCCTTCTGGGACATGCGGGGATTAGGAGGTCAGGTGAGCGTGGCCTATAAAGACTTGTGCTTATTTTCGAATGTACAGTTACCAGCAGGTTTCAAAATGCCCAAATTTGATTTGTACAATGGGCAAGGTGATCCAGTGGCCCATTTGAGAGGCTTTTGCAGTAAGATCAGAGGAGCAGGGGGGAGAGATGAATTATTAATGGCCTACTTCAGTCAGAGTCTGAGCAGTTCAGCACTTGAATGGTACACCTGTCAAGACCACGGAAGGTGGTACATTTGGGATGATCTAGCCCAAGCATTTGCCTGCCATTTTCAGTATACTCTTGAAATTGTCCCAGATCGTCTGTCATTGACGATAATCGAGAAAAAGCCCGCGGCGAGTTTCAGAGAATATGGTTTCTGCTAGAGAGAGCAAGCTGCGAGGGTTGACCCTCCGATGAAAGAGGGCGAAATGGTTGATTAATTCTTGCAGGCCTTAGAGCCCGCATATTTTGGTCACTTGGTGTCAGCGGTAGGGAAATCCTTTAAGAAAGTGGTAAAGATGGGAAACATGATAGAGGAGGGATTAAGTCCAACAAAATCATGAGTTATTCAGCAATCAAGGCGACCACCCAAGCCATCCAAAATGGCACTAGGGGTATATTGGGAAGGAAGAAAAAAGAAGACGTTGCAATGATCGATTCAAGAACTTGTCCCAGGGGCCCCTCACCTTACTATAACCAGCCTCAGCCCCACCCTCAAATTTACCCCCATACTCAATACAACCCACCCCAACACTACTATCCACCTCCCGAACCTCATTTTTCCGTCCACCACGCACAAGCATACAACCAACCTCCGGCCCACGCCCAATGGCGTGCTCCCGCTCCACAGAATAAAAACTCGCCCGGTCAAAGCTTTCGACCTAGTCCAGCATTCAAGGGTGAAAGGGCACAGAAGAAGAAAACATTTACTCCATTGGGGGAGTCATATGCCAGTCTGTTCCATGGACTCAAACAACTTAACATGCTGAGGCCAATACAATCTAAACTGCCAAATCCACCTCCGAAAAATCTTGATTACTCTGTCAGTTGTGAGTACTGTTCAGGTGCTCCAGGCCATGAAACGGAGAACTGTTGGCACTTTAAAAGTGCGATACAGGAGCTCATCGATACTAATATAATTGATGTTCAAGCTCCTGAGGCACCCAATATCAACAGGAATCCAATGCCAACTCACCCGTAGGCGAACAGGATTGAAATTGTGCACAAAGGGGGAGAGTCGAAGAAGCCATCACAGACCGTGATGACAATTCGGTGCAATGAGATAAAATAATTGAACATCCAACAAAGGAGAGGTCAGCGCTCGAGTCGAGCGAAAGGGGTGTTGAGCCATCTGTGGTTGTTGATAAGGGGTCTCCAAATAAGATCACAACGAAACAAGAAAGAGTGAGGTTTATTGTGCCAGGAGCAGCCAGCAAACCTGTCATAATTGTGGAAGGAACCCGCGCAGATCATGTAATTATCAAGCCGGCAACCCAGTTACCGATAATCAGCAGCAAGGCTATTTCGTGGAACTACGGACGGGTAGCAGTGATCTATAAAGGAAGGGAGGTCAAGGAGGAGGTCTGCGAAGCCCAAGGGTTAACTCGGTCGGGAAGATGTTTTGCTCCCGCAAATTTGAGGAAAGCCAAGGATAATTTAGCTCTAGCGAAGAAACACGTGACTAAAAAGGAAGCGGGAGAGTTCTTGAAAAAGATGAAAACGCAGGACTATTCCATTATAGAGCAGCTGAAGAAGACACAAGCTCAGATTTCATTACTTTCATTATTGATCCATTCGAATGAGCACTGCCAAGCATTAATGAAATTTTTAATGAGGCACATGTTCCCAAAAAGATCGCTGTGAATCACTTGGAGAAAATAGCCAGCAAAATCTTCGAAGTGAAACATGGTCACTTTCTCTGATGATGAATTGGCCGTAGAGGGCATGGAACACAACAGGGCCCTTTATCTTGCAGTGAAGTGTGAGGACTCTGTGGTCACACGGGTATTGGTTGATAATTGTTCAAGTGAAAACATCTACCCTCTCTCCACTCTAAGCAAGCTGAAAGTAGAAAATGAGAGGATTCGTAAGAACAACATTTGTGTGCGAGGATTTGACGGCGGAGGCAAAGACTCGGTCGGGGATATAATATTGGAGCTAACGATAGGACCAGTGGAGTTCACAATGGAATTCCAAGTGCTGGATATAGCTGTGTCATACAATCTGCTAATAGGTCGACCGAGGATCCACGCCGCTAAAGTAGTACCATCAACTTTACATAAGATAGTCAAATTTGAATGGGAAAGACAGGAGATAGTGGTGCACGGAGAGGATAATTTGTGCGCACACAACAGCCCTATTGTGCCATTTATTGAAATGGAAGATAACAAGGGGCCATAGGTCTACCAAGTTTCTAAAGAAATGTCGGTCGAGAAAGTTCCAGAAGGGAAGTGTATCCCAAATATGACCGCTGCATCAGTCATGGTAACATATGAAATGCTGAGGAATGGTTTTGTACAAGGAAAGGGTCTGGGGTCAGCTTTGCAAGGCATCATACAACCAGTGTCCTCCCCGAAAATTTGGGAACCTTTGGTTTGGGATTTTAACCCACAGCCATCGACATAAGAAGAGCCAGGAAGCTAAAACAGAGAGAATGGGTCCTTCCAAAGCCGGTCCCCCATCTCTCCAGGTCATTTGTCAAGTCGGGTACCAGAAGACGGCCAGTAACAACAATTCCCAGTGCTGAAGCTGATCCTGATAAGGAGTTGATGGAGAGGTTTGAGTTGTTTTTCAGCGATGTGAACATGGTAGAATTCGGCGAGGGTTCTAGCGGCGCAGAAGTACAGTTTGTCGGGCCAAAAGCAAAGATTAATAATTGGAAGGCTACTCCTCTCCCTACTCGGAAGGAGTCTTGGTAGTTTGCTTTTATTTTCCTTTTTGTATGGATTATTCCAGGGTTGTAATCCAGATTTTACTTTCAGTCTATTTTTTAGTGTGCAAACCTTGTTATCTTTTCACCTTCCAATGAAATGCAATTTCATTTCTTCTTCATTCCTGATAAATTTTATTTTTTGTTTTCTTTTTTTCTTTTCTGTACAGTTCTTTTTACGCTAGTTCTAATGACATGGCATGCATGAGGAATCTTTAGCCCAGTCTAAAAAATCAATCTGATCCTGAAATAATAGTTTAAGAGGTAGACTGTGATTACGAGTCAGAATTTGACGAAGACGAGGCTTTTGAAGAGATTAGTAAAGACTTAAGTCATTTTGAGGAAAAACCTAAACCCAATTTGAATGATACAGAAGCCATCAATTGAGGGGACGCAGATAATATCAGAGAAACTAAAATAAGCGTCCATCTTGAACCAAGGATCGGGAAGAATTAATCAAAACACTCATGGAATACAAAGATATTTTTGCATGGTCGTATGATGACATGCCAGGTTTAGGCACTGATTTAGTGGTTCATAAATTACCCACTGACCTGACATTCCCTCCCGTCAAGCAAAAATTAAGAAAATTTAAAACTGATATGAGTGTGAAGATTAAGGAAGAAATAACGAAGCAGCTGGATGCAAAGGTTATTCGAGTCACTCGATATCCTGAATGGTTGGCTAATGTTGTGCTAGTACCGAAGAAGGACGGCAAAATCAGGGTATGCGTTGATTACCGCAATCTTAACAAAGCAAGCCCAAAGGATAACTTCCCGTTACCCAATATCCACATTTTGATTGATAATTGTGCCAAGCGTGAAATCGGATCATTTGTGGATTGTTATGCTGGATACTATCATATTCTGATGGATGAAGAAGATGCAGATAAAACAGCATTCATCACACCGTGGGGAACTTACTGCTACCGGGTAATGCCATTTGGTTTGAAGAACGCTGGGGTAACTTACATGAGAGCAATGACTACTGTGTTTCACGATATGATACACAAAGAAATTGAGGTGTACGTGGATGATGTGATTATTAAGTCAAAGCAACAGGCCGACCACGTCGGAGATCTGAGGAAGTTCTTTCAGAGACTTTGCAGGTACAACCTTAAGCTTAACCTTGCCAAGTGTGCATTTGGTGTTCCATCCGAAAAGCTGTTTGGATTCATAGTCAGTCGTCGAGGCATCGAGTTGGATTCATCAAAGATCAAAGCCATCCAAGAATTGCCACCTCCAAGGAACAAGACTGAGGTAATGAGTCTATTAGGGAGATTGAACTACATAAGCAGGTTTATTGCTCAACTCACGACAACTTGTGAGCCCATTTTCAAGTTGCTAAAAAAGGATGTCGCGGTCAAGTGGACTGATGAGTGTCAAGAAGCATTTGGTAAAATAAAGGGATACTTGTCGAATCCACCTGTGTTGGTCCCGCCAGATCTAGGGAGACCTTTGATTCTTTACTTAACAATCCTGGAAAATTCATTCGGCTGTGTATTGGGGCAGCATGACATCACTGGTAGGAAGGAATAGGCCATCTACTATCTTAGCAAGAAGTTCACGGTCTATGAGGTTAAGTACACTCACCTGGATAGGACGTGTTGCGCCCTAACTTGGGTAGCACAAAAGTTGAAACATTATCTGTCGTCATATACTACTTACCTTATCTCACGGTTGGATCTATTGAAGTATATCTTTCAAAAGCCTATGCCCACGGGGAGACTTGCAAAGTGGCAGATTTTAGTCACGGAGTTGGACATCGTCTATGTGACGAGGACTACAGTGAAAGTACAAGCATTGGCCGATCATTTGGCCGAGAACCCGGTCGATGAAGAATACAAGCCGTTGAGGACTTATTTTCCAGATGAAGAAGTGATGCATATTGATGAACTAGAATTGACTGAAAAACCAGGTTAGAAACTTTTCTTCGATGGAGCTGCGAACATGAAAGGAGTTGGGATAGGGCCTGTGCTAATTTCTGAAACAGGACATCACTATCCCATTACAGCTCAGCTTCGTTTCTATGTACCAACAATATGGCTGAATACGAGGCGTGCATTTTGGGTTTAAGGCTAGCTGCAGACATGGATGTCCAGGAAGTTTTGGTCTTGGGGGATTCAGACCTCCTGGTACATCAAATTCAAAGAGAATGGGAAACTCGGGATTTGAAACTCATACCTTACCAACAATGTTTGTATGATCTTTGTCAGCGGTTTCGATCGGTGGAGTTCAGGCATATCCCAAGGGTCCATAATGAGGTTGCCGATGCTTTAGCTACCTTGGCATCAATGTTACATCACCCGGACAAAGCATATGTCGATCCTTTGCATATTCAAGTCCACGATCAGCATGCTTACTGCAATGTGATAGAGGAGGAACTTGATTGCGAACCATGATTTCATGATATCAAGGAATATATCAGAATGGGGATATATCTGGTGCAAGCCACGGGGGATCAGAAGAGAACAATTCGGCGGTTGGCAAGTAGATTTTTCTTTAGTGGAAGGGTTTTGTATAAAAGAACACCAGACCTTGGGTTGTTGGGATGCATAGATGCTAAAGAAGCCACGACTGTCATGTTCGAAGTACATTCGGGAGTTTGTGGACCGCATATGAGTGGATATGTTCTAGCAAAGAAAATTCTTCGAGCAGGATATTATTGGCTCACCATGGAACGCGATTGTATTAGTTTTGTGCGCAAGTGTCATCAATGCCAAATACACGGTGATTTGATTCATTCTCTGCCATCGGAATTGCACACAATGTCAGCACCATGGCCCTTTGTTGCTTGGGGCATGGATGTCATTGGACCAATTGAACCAGCAGCATCTAACGAGCACAGGTTCATTCTGGTGGCCATTGATTATTTCACCAAGTGGGTTGAGGCTAAAACTTTCAAGTCTGTAACCAAGAAAGCAGTGGTTGATTTTGTTCACTCAAATATCATCTGTCGATCTGGAATCCCAAAGGTAATCATCACAAACAATGGTGATAATCTTAACAGTAATTTGATAAAAGAAGTGTGTCAACAGTTTAAGATTACACATTGCAATTCCACCCCATATCATCCCAAGGCGAATGGAGCGGTCGAGGCAGCCAACAAGAACATAAAGAAGATATTGTGGAAAATAGTAGAAGGTTCCAGGCAATGGCATGAAAAATTACGATTCGCATTGCTGGGATATCGCACTACTGTCCGTACCTCAATGGGTGCAACTCCTTATTTGTTAGTATATGGCACTGAAGCAGTAATACCTGTGAAAGTTTAAATCTCGTCCCTTCGGATCGTCGTTGAGGCCGAGATTGATGATGATGAGTGGGTCAAAACCCGATTGGAGCAATTGAGTTTGATTGACGAGAAAAGATTGGCAGCGGTGTGTCATGATCATTTATATCAAAAGAGAATGTCAAGAGCATACAACAAAAAGGTACGTCCCGAGAAGTTTGAAGTGGGTCAACAAGTGTTGAAACGTATCTTTCCAAATCAGGCCGAAGCGAAAGGGAAGTTTGCCCCAAATTGGCAAGGGTCGTTCATTGTGACAAGAGTGTTATCCAATGGTGCTTTGTATCTAACAGACATCGAAGGCAAATGTGTAGACATGGCCATTAACTCTGATGCAGTCAAAAGATACTATGTATGATTTTCTTTGGTTTATTTTTGATTGTTTGTATTTGACATTGTTTTGAAGACTGGAATGACGAAAGAAATTTGGTCTGCTATCTAAACACTTTACCCTTGGTTTCCCCTTTGAGCCTTATCTATTTTTATTTCATACCCCTTTTTTGGAATCAATAACGAAAAAAAAACAGAAAATAAAAAAAAATAATAAGGGAAAAGAAAATTGTAACAACAAGGAAAATGGGGTGAACTACATTTGACCTGATTCCTTTTAAGGATACGTACGTAGGTTCACGGCTCGATCATAGTGAAACAAAAATCGAAAGATCCCCAAGCAAGAAACTGGGGCGGAAGTGGTGTTTGTGATAAGAAATTTTAATTCCAAAAGTTGTAATTCTAATTTGCTGAATTTGTTCTGAGCTTTTTGATATCCTTTTCTTTCCAACCATATCCAAAAACCCATATTGATGTCCAAAGAAAGACCTCCTGATCAGTTTTCGAGAGGTGTCAAGTCAAGAAAGTAAAGATGATTCATACCAGGGGCAACACTCCGGTTTAAGCAAAGAAATGAAAAAATGAGAGAGTCTTATTGGCAAAAACCCACAAGGGCATTGTAAGGCGATGAATGATTAGAGAAATGAGAGTCTTAGTGATGAAAACCCTCTAAGAGCACTATAAAGCAATGAAATCTAAGAGAAATCCAAAAAATGAGAGAGTCTTATCGGTGAAAACCTTCACAGGCACCATAAGGCGGCGAGGAATAGAGAAAGGGGCAAATGAGATAAATTTGACAGCAAAGATCCGTCGAGGCATCAAGCAGAACCAAGATGGTGAAGAATTGGGTTGTGAAAATCTTGAGGCACGGAGCAAGACAATTGGAAATTGATTGAATTGAATACATGATCAATGAGATCGGTTATCACATTCAGATAAGTCCTTTTCTTTTATCAAACGGTCTTCTAAAGGAAGATCTTCTCTTTTATTTTTGTCTTTTGAATCATCGCATTTCTTTTCTTTTGGCTAAAGCTTTTCAGTGACGATTCTAACAAATAAGAAGGAATTTCAAGCTTACTACCAATTTCAAAAATGGTGCAAAGCGAGGTGCGGCTAGAACGGGCTGAAGATAATGTGATGGGACGTAAAAGGCATCATTGGAAATACAAATGATGCAATGATCTAAGATTCCATGAAAGGTATGGGATTAGATAAGAAGACTAGAAATGGAAAGCAACAGTTGGGAAGTTTGTGGATAAGGAGTAGTCAGAGGGTCAGAAATTCTCGACCGAGGTCAAGACAGTCGGACAAAACCAAGTATGGAAAGGAGGGAAGGGAAAACCACCCCCGGTAGGAATATCACAACCCATCATCATACCCTAAACTGACAATATTTTCTTTGATTTGAAACAGGAGCAGGAAAAATGGTTGAAGTTTTGGAGGTCAGGCGTCCACCTGGAAAATGAAGAAGAACAATTCAAGTCAAGAAGTCAGGCACACAGCTGGAGAACAAGGGAGTATAATTAGAGTTTTACATTTCAAATTCTTACTGATATTTAGTGACAAGATTCAGATAACACTCACAGATGCACTCAGCTATCAAACTGGGGCAGAAAATTCCTTTTGTTTTGTTTTTTTTGTAAAGTCAGGCGTCCACCTGGAGAACAAGGAACAATAGTTGTATATTTTGAAGTCAGGCGTCCACCTAGAGAACAAGGAACAATAGTGGTAGATTTTTGAAGTCAAGCAGTAGTTGAAGTTTTAAAGTCAGGCGTCCACCTGGAGAACAAGGAACAATAGTTGTAGATTTTGAAGTCAGGCATCCACCTGGAGAACAAGGAACAATAGTCGAAGCTTTTTGAAGTCAGGCATCCACCTGGAGAACAAGGAACATTAGTTGTAGATTTTGAAGTTAGGCATCCACCTGGAGAACAAGGAACAATAGTTGTAGATTTTAAAGTCAGGAATCCACCTAGAGAACAAGGAAAAATAGTGGAAGTTTTTGAAGTCAGGCGTCCACCTAGAGAACAAGGAACAATAGTTGAAGTCAGGCATCCACCTAGAGAACAAGGAACAATAGTTGAAGTCAGGCGTCCACCTGGAGAACAAGGAACAATAGTTAAGGATAGTTGAAGTCAGGCATCCACCTGGAGAACAAGGAACAATAGTTGAGGATAGTTGAAGTCACGCGTCCACCTGGAGAACAAGGAAGAATAGTTGAGGATAGTTGAAGTTAGGCGTCCACGTGGAGAACAAGGAACTATAGTTGAAGATAGTTGAAGTCAGGCGTCCACCTGGAGAACAAGGAACAATAGTTGTAGATTTTGAAGTCAGGTGTCCACCTGGAGAACAAGGAACAATAGTAGTAGATTTTGAAGTCAGGCGTCCGCCTGGAGAACAAGGAAAAATAGTTATAGATTTTGAAGTCAGGCGTCCGCCTGGAGAATAAAGAAAAATAGTTGTAGAGTTTGAAGTCAGGCGTCCACCTGGAGAACAAGGAACAATACTAGTAGATTTTGAAGTCAGACGTCCACCTGGAAAACAAGGAGCAATAGTTGAATTTTATGAAGTCAGGTGTTTACCTGGAGAACAAGGAACAATAGTTGAAGTTTTTGAGGTCAAGCGTCCACCTGGAGAGCAAGGAACAATATTTGTAGATTTTGAAGTCAGGCGTCCACCTGGAGAACAAGGAACAATAGTTGAAGTTTTTGAAGTCAGGCGTCCAGCTGGAAAACAAGGAACAATAATCGAAGTTGTTGAAGTGAGGCGTCCACCTGGAAAACCAGGGGAAGGCAGCAATGGTCAGAAGAAGACGATTCAAGTTTTGAAAGCAAAACAATTCGAGTTTCATAGGAAGAGAAGAAGTAGTTCAGGATCAACTATCAGGTATCTGCCTGACGAGAGAGGAGAACATCTCAAGAATTCGATGCATTTAAGAAGCAAAGGAATTTCTGAAGAAAATACAAGTCAACGGAGGCAACGACAGTCGCAAGAACAAGTTTGAAAATAAATCTTTGTAATTCATAAACTATAGCTTAGACTAGTTTGTTTATTGTTTAGCACGGTGTAATAAGGAGGTCAGTAAGCAGTAGCAGCAGCAGCAGTAATAATGAAATCACAGCTTCATGGTAGTCCCAGCTACCAAAACGTCCTGAACTATATTGACCTGATTCCTTTTTAGCCAAGTATATGTATGAAACCTTTGAAGCAGAGGTTCAGTCAAATCTTTTAAAAAATGCTTCACACGGAGTATTCAAACGGACAAAAGTCGCTCGTATCCGCTCACTTTATCTGTGCACGAAAACTCTTCGTGTTTACGGGCAAAGAGGGGCAGCTGTGAGTACGTGATTTTTGCCTCACACGAGTCACTCCCAAAAATTCAAAACAAAATAATTTTTCCTTTGTGTGCAACTTTGTGAATTTTTGTGGTATTTTTCGTTATTTTTTGCATTTGCATGTGCATGTTTATTTTGTTTAAATTAATGGAAAAATACAAAAAATAAGCTACATTTGCCTTTGGGATCTAATTTTGCAATTAAGAGTTAATTAAGCAAGTAGTGGTTGTTTTACAAAAAATAAAAAGATTCACAAAAAATAACGTATTTTTGCATTCTTAATGTTTAGTGTTAAATTCTGTGATTTTCTTTTTAATTATTGGTGATAATTATTATTCAGAGATAATAAATATTTTAAGTTAATTTGGATTTTTGTAATTTAATTTAGGATTTTTGATGTTAATTGATAAAAGAAAACCGGAATTGGGCCAAAAAGTTAAGAGGCCCAAACAGATCAGTCCAAAAACCCGTCTAAAACCGGCCCAGACCCACCCCTATCTAATCCATCTCCAACCCCAGCCCAACGATGCCGTTTCAAGCGTCTCAATCAGACCCGTTGAATCCATCAGATCAAACGGTCGAAATCCCTGCCCATTACCTGCATCCACGAGAGAAGCAAGCATTCAAAGCCCAAATTCAAAAGAAGAACATAACCTCGACCGCTCAGCAACACGAAGAGAGAGAAGCCCAGTTCAAGGTAGTCCGTAATCACGAGCGTAGGGGTTTTGCTCCATTAATCCAAGAGCTGAGGGTTCAGATAAGGAGAGTTGAGTCAAGCAAAGAGAGCCAGATCACGGAGTTTAAAATAGAAAGACATCACTACCAGGGTATGATCAACCGATTGGAGGGGGAGCTACTAGAAAATCTGCACCAGAAAGATATGGTCTTGGACCGCGAGCGTGATGCGTTGGATCTAGCTGAGACCCGTGGTCAGCAAAATCAAGAGCTACATGTGGTTCAGGAATACATTAAGGGAAAGGTCCTCGAGATAGCCACATATACCTCAAGAGCTTGCATGAGTTGTAAGGGAATGACGCCCGAGCAGTTTGCAAAAGTATCTTTGAAAGTTGCTCGTCATATATCTATAGACTTAGAGAGAATATACCGCAAAGTTGGGGGTCAGCCGCAGTAACAAATGCCTTGATTACAGTGATACTGATGGATTCTATTATAAAGATCAAAGTCTTCTTTTAGTTATCAGTCTTTTGTTTTCATTATCATTTTGTTGTTTTAAGTTTGTAAGAGTCTTTTGGTGCTTTGAGTCTTGAGAAGTCTGGTGTGGTCTTGTTTATCCTTATGTAATTCTTGCTTTTTGAGTCAAGTTTATTATTATTATATATTGAAAATCAACGAAAAAGATTTTATTAAAAGAAAAATTCAAAATAAATACACCAAAAAAAAGAGGGGGTCATGGGCCAGAACTACGCCCGGTCTCATTCATGCGAGTTATGATACATAGGCAATGTCCATAGGATTCGACCACAACCAAAATAAAAATAAAAATAATAATAATAAAATATATATATAAAGAAAAAGAAAACAGGAGAGGAATAATAAATAGGAAAAGTTGGGATGATACAAGCAACCAAGCAAATACATGTTAGAAATGGTTAATTACTTAGGTGCATTCATGCCAGTGTGTGATTACCTATCTGTTAAAATCTAATCACTGACAAGTTTGTTGTTGATTTACAGAACTCAAGCAATTAGTTCACCTAAGCATACTGGCACACTACCATTACCAAACCAGATCAATAGGGGAAATAGAAGATATCATGTCTGTCCCGAATGTAGACACAAGCGTCGAGGTGGAAGAGTTGGATGTCAACACAATGAAAGAGGAAATGTACAAATTAAAGCAACAAATGGCCGAAATATATCAGGCCTAGACCAAAGGAAAGCCACCACCTGCTTACCCTGCTAACCCTGCTTGTACCCCACCACCAGCTCAATCTCAGGATCATTCTGCCAGCAATCCAGGCTTTCCCATTTACCAACACTACCATGGCACTACTTCTCATATACCACAAGTTCCATTACCAAAACCAATTCCATACCCTCCTCCGCCTGTCACCCCTGTCTTGGTGGCATCCCCACCAGCTGCACTCCACAACTCCTCTAGCGAGCCCATGTTCCAGGCTCAGGACAATCCATACTACCCACTGGAGCCCACCTTTAAAGTTCCCGAAACTTAGCCTTATGATCCACGTTCTGACCTCCCGATAATGGCGGAAAAACAAGCCAAAAATCCTGAACAGGAGGAGATGTTTAGAAAAATAAAAAGCCTAGAACAATCCTTATGGGACATGCAGGGATTAGGAGATCAGGTGAGCATGGCCTATAAGGACCTGTGTTTATTTTCGAATGTACAGTTACCAGCTGGGTTCAAAATGCCCAAATTTGATTTGTACAATGGGTACGGTGATCTAGTGGCCCATTTGAGAGGCTTTTGCAGTAATATCAGAGGGGCAGGGGGGAGAGATGAATTATTAATGGCCTACTTCAGTCAGAGTCTGAGCAGTTCAGCACTTGAATGGTACACTTGTCAAGACCACGGAAAGTGGTACACTTGGGATGATCTAGTCCAAGCATTTGCCTGCCATTTTCAGTATACTCTTAAAATTGTCCCAGATCATCTGTCATAGACGATAATTGAGAAAAAGCCCGCGGATAGTTTCAGAGAATATGGTTTTCGCTGGAGAGAGCAAGTTGCGAGGGTTGACCCCTCCGATGAAAGAAGGCGAAATGGTTGATTACTTCTTGCAGGCCTTAGAGCCCACATATTTTGGTCACTTGGTGTCGGCGGTAGGAAACATGGTAGAGGAGGGACTTACGTCCAACAAAATCATGAGTTATTCAGCAACCAAGGCGACCACCCAAGCCATCCAAAACGGCACTGGGGGTATATTGGGAAGGAAGAAGAAAGAGGTCGTTGCAACGATTGAGTCAAGAACTTGTCCCAGGGGCCCCTCACCTTATTATAACCAGCCTCAGCCCCACCCTCAAAGTTACCCCCATACTCAATACAACCCACCCCAACACTACTATCCACCTCCCGAACCTCATTTTTCCGTCCACCACGCACAAGCATACAACTAACCTCCGGCCCACGCCCAATGGCGTGCTCCCGCTCCACAGAATAAAAACATGCTCGGTCAAAGCTTTCGACCTAGTCCAGCATTCAAGGGTGAAAGGGCACAGAAGAATAAAAAATTTACTCCATTGGGGGAGTCATATGCCAGTTTGTTCCACAGACTCAGACAACTTAACATACTGAGGCCAATACCGTCTAAACTGCCAAATCCACCTCCAAAAAATCTTGACTACTCTGTCAGTTGTGAGTACTGTTCAGGTGCTCTAGGCCATGAAATGGAGAACTGTTGGCACTTGAAAAGTGCGATACAGGAGCTCATTGAACTAATATAATTGATGTTCAAGCTCCTGAGGCACCCAATATCAACAGGAATCCAATGCCAACTCACCCAGAGGCGAACATGATTGAAATTGTGCACAAAGGGGGAGAGTCGAAGAAGCCATCACAGACCGTGATGACAATTCGGTCCAATGAGATAAAAATAATTGAACATCCAACAAGGGAGAGGTCAGCGCTCGAGTCGAGCGAAAGGGGTGTTGAGCCATCTGTGGTAGTTGATAAATGGTCTCCAAATAAGATCACAACGAAACAAGAAAGAGTGAGGTTGATTGTGCCAGGAGCAGCCAGCAAACCTATCATAATTGTGGAAGGAACCCGCGCAGATTAGATTATTATCAAGCCGGCAACCCAGTTACCGATAATCAGCAGCAAGGCTATTCTGTGGAACTACGAACGGGTAGCAGTGATCTATAAAGGAAGGGAGGTCAAGGAGGAGGTCTGCGAAGCCCAAGGGTTAACTCGGTCGGGAAGATGTTTTGCTCCCGCAGATTTTAGGAAAGCTAAGGATAATTTAGCTCCAGCGAAGAAACCCGTGACTGAAAAGGAAGCGGGAGAGTTCTTGAAAAATATGAAAACGCAGGACTATTCCATTATAGAGCAGCTGAAGAAGACACAAGCTCAGATTTCATTACTTTCATTATTGATCCATTCGAATGAGCACTGCCAAGCATTAATGAAATTTTTAATGAGGCGCATGTTCCCGACAAGATCACTGTGAATCACTTGGAGAAAATAGCCAGCAAAATCTTCAAAGTGAACAAGGTCACTTTCTCTGATGATGAATTGCCCGTAGAGGGCATGGAACACAACAGGGCCCTTTATCTTGCAGTGAAGTGTGAGGTCTCTGTGGTATCACGAGTATTGATTGATAACGGTTCAAGTGCAAACATCTTCCCTCTCTCCACTCTAAGCAAGCTGAAAGTAGAAAATGAGAGGATCCGTAAGAACAACATCTGTGTGCGAGAATTTGACGGCGGAGGCAAAGACTCGGTCGGGGATATAATATTTGAGCTGAAGATAGGACCAGTGGAGTTCACAATGGAATTCCAAGTGCTGGATATAGCTGTGTCATACAATTTGCTAATAGGTCGACCGTGGATCCATGCCGCTAAAGCAGTACCATCAACTCTACATCAGATAGTCAAATTTGGATGGGATAGACAGGAGATAGTGGTGCACGGAGAGGATAATTTGTGTGCACACAACAACCCCATTGTGCCATTTATTGAAATGAAAGATAACAAGGGGCCATAGGTCTACCTGGTTTCTGAAGAAATGTCGGTCGAGAAAGTTCCAGAAGGGAAGTGTATCCCAAATATGACCGCTGCATCAGTCATGGTAGCATACGAAATACTGAGGAATGGTTTTGTACCAGGAAAGGGTCTGGGGTCAGCTTTGCAAGGAATCATACACCCTGTGTCCCTCCCCAAAAATTTGGGAACCTTTGGTTTGGGGTTCCAACCCATAGCCACCGACATAAGAAGAGCCAGGAAGCTGAAACAGAGAGCATGGGTCCTTCCAAAGCCGGTCCCCCGTCTCTCCAGGTCATTTGTCAAGTCGGGTACCAAAAGACGGCCAGTAACAACGATTCCCAGTGCTGAGGTTGATCCTGATAAGGAGTTGATAGAGAGGTCTGAGTTGTTGTTCAGCGGTGTGAACATCGTAGAATTCGGCGAGGGTTCTAGCGGCACAGAAGTACAGTTTGTCGGGCCAAAAGCAAAGATTAATAATTGGAAGGCTACTCCTCTCCCTACTCGGAAGGAGTCTTGGTAGTTTTCTTTGATTTTCCTTTTTGTATGGATTATTCCAGGGTTGTAATCTAGATTTTACTTTCAGTCTATTTTTTTTAGTGTGCAAACCTTGTTATCTTTTTACCTTCCACTGAAATGCAATTTCATTTCTTCTTCATTCCTGATAAATTTTATTTTTTGTTTTCTTTTTTTTCTTTTCTGTACAGTTCTTTTTACGCTGGTTCCAATGATATGGCATGCATGAGGAATCTTTAGCCCAGTCTAAAAAATCAATCTGATCCTGAAATAATAGTTGAAGAGGTAGACTGTGATTACGAGTCAGAATTTGACGAAGACGAGGCTTTTGAACAGATTAGTAAAGACTTAAGTCATTTTAAGGAAAAACCTAAACCTAATTTGAATGATACAGAAGCCATCAATTGAGGGGACGCAGATAATATCAGAGAAACTAAAATAAGAGTCCATCTTGAACCAAGGATTGGGAAGAATTAATCGAAACACTAATGGAATACAAAGATGTTTTTGCATGGTCGTATAATGACATGCCAGGTTTAGGCACTGATTTAGTGGTTCATAAATTGCCCACTGACCCGACATTCCCTCCTGTCAAGCAAAAATTAAGAAAATTTAAAACTGATATGAGTGTGAAGATTAAGGAAGAAATAACCAAGCAGCTGGATGCAAAGGTTATTTGAGTCACTCGATATCCTGAATGGTTGGATAATGTTGTGCTAGTACCGAAGAAGGACGGCAAAATCAGGGTATGCGTTGATTACCGCAATCTTAACAAAGCAAGCCCAAAGGATAACTTCCCGTTACCCAATATACACATTTTGATTGATAATTGTGCCAAGCGTGAAATTAGATCATTTGTGGATTTTTATGCTGGATACCATCAGATTCTGATGGATGAAGAAGATGCAGATAAGACGACATTCATCACGCCGTGGGGAACTTACTGCAGGGGCAACTTACATGAGATCGATGACTATTGTGTTTCATGATAAGATACATAAAGAAATTGAGGTGTACGTGGATGATGTGATTATTAAGTCAAAGCAACAGGCCGACCACGTCGGAGATCTGAGGAAGTTCTTTTAGAGACTTTGCAGGTACAACCTTAAGCTTAACCCTGCCAAGTGTGCATTTGGTGTTCCATTCGGAAAGCTGTTGGGATTCATAGTCAGTCATCGAGGCATCGAGTTGGATTCATCAAAGATCAAAGCCATCCAAGAATTGCCACCTCCAAGGAACAAGACTGAGGTAATGAGTCTATTAGGGAGATTGAACTACATCAGCAAGTTTATTGCTCAACTTGTGAGCCCATTTTCAAGTTGCTAAAAAAGGATGCCGCGGTCAAGTGGACTGATGAGTGTCAAGAAGCATTTGGTAAAATAAAGGGATACTTATCGAATCCACCTGTGTTGTTCTCGCCAGAACTAGGGTGACCTCTGTCGTCATATACTACTTACCTCATCTCACGATTGGATCCATTGAAGTATATCTTTCAAAAGCCTATGCCCACGGGGAGACTTGCAAAGTGGCAGATTTTACTCACGGAGTTGGACATTGTCTATTGACGAGGACTACAATGAAAGTCAAGCATTGGCCGATCATTTGGCCAAGAACCCGGTCGATAAAGAATACGAGCCATTGAGGACTTATTTTCCTGATGGAGAAGTGATGCATATTGATGAACTAGAATTGACTGAAAAACCAGGTTAGAAACTTTTCTTCGATGGAGCTGCGAACATGAAAGGAGTTAGGATAGGGGCTGTGCTTATTTCTAAAACAGGACATCACTATCCCATTACAGCTCAGCTTCGTTTCTATTGTACCAACAATATGGCTGGATACAAGGAGTGCATTTTGGGTTTAAGGCTAGCTGCAGACATGGATGTCCAGGAAGTTTTGGTCTTGGGGGATTCGGACCTCCTGGTACATCAAATTCAAGGAGAATGGGAAACATGGGGTTTGAAACTCATACCTTACCAACAATGTTTGCATGATCTTTGTCAGCGATTTCGATCGGTGGAGTTCAGGCATATCCCAAGGGTCCATAATGAGGTTGCCGATGCTTTAGCTACCTTGGCATCAATGTTACATCACCTGGACAAAGCCTATGTCGCTCCTTTGCATATTCAAGTCCACGATCAGCATGCTCACTGCAATGTGATAGAGGAGGAACTTGATGGCGAACCATGGTTTCATGATATCAAGATATATATCAGAATGGGGATATATCTGGTGCAAGCCACGGGGGATCAGAAGAGAACAATTCGGCGGTTGGCGAGTGGATTTTTCTTTAGTGGAAGGGTTTTGTATAAAAGAACACAAGACCTTGGGTTGTTGAGATGAATAGATGCTAAAGAAGCCACAACTGTCATATCCGAAGTACATTCGGGAGTTTGCGGACCGCATATGAGTGGATATGTTCTAGCAAAGAAAATTCTTCGAGCAGGATATTATTGGCTCACCATGGAACGCGATTGTATCAGTTTTGTGCGCAAGTGTCATCAATGCCAAATACATGGTGATTTGATTCATTCTCCGCCATCGGAATTGCACACAATGTCGGCACCATGGCCCTTTGTTGCTTGGGGCATGGATGTCATTGGACCAATTGAACCAGCAGCATCCAACAGGCACAGGTTCATTCTGGTGGCCATTGATTATTTCACCAAGTGGGTTGAGGCTAAAACTTTCAAGTCTGTACCCAAGAAAGCAGTGGTTGATTTTTTTCACTCAAATATCATCTGTCGATTTGGAATCCCAAAGGTAATCATCACAGACAATGGTGCTAATCTTAACAGTAATTTGATGAAAGAAGTGTGTCAACAGTTTAAGATTACACATCGCAATTCCACTCCATATCGTCCCAAGGTGAATGGAGCGGTCGAGGCAGCCAACAAGAACATAAAGAAGATATTGTGGAAAATAGTAGAAGGTTCCAGGCAATGGCATGAAAAATTACCATTCGCATTGCTGGGATATCGCACTACTGTCCGTACCTCAGTGGGTGCAACTCCTTATTTGTTAGTATATGGCACTGAAGCAGTAATACCTGCGAAAGTTGAAATCCCGTCCCTTCGGATCGTCGTTGAGGCCGAGATTCATGATGATGAGCGGTCAAAACCCGGTTCGAGCAATTGAGTTTGATTGACGAGAAAATATTGGCAGCGGTGTGTCATGGTCATTTATTTCAAAAGAGAATGGCACGAGCACACAACAAAAAGGTACGTCCCCAGAAGTTTGAAGTGGGTCAGCAAGTGTTGAAACGTATCCTTCCAAATCAGGCCAAAGCGAAAGGCAAGTTTGCCCCAAATTGGAAAGGGTCGTTCATTGTGACAAGAGTATTATCCAATGGTGCTTTGTATCTAACAGACATCGAAGGAAAATGTGTATACATGGCCATTAACTCTGATGCAGTCAAAAGATACTATGTATGATTTTCTTTGGTTTATTGTTGATTGTTTGTATTTGACATTGTTTTGAAGACTGGAATGACGAAGGAAATTTGTTCTGCTATCTAAACACTTTACCCTTGGTTTCCCCTTTGAGCCTTATCTATTTTTATTTCATACCCCTCTTTTGGAATCAATAATGAAAAAAAAAATAGAAAATAAAAAAAATATAATAATAAGGGAAAAGAAAATTGTAACAATAAGGAAAATGGGGTGAACTACGTTTGACCTGATTCCTTTTAAGGATACGTAGGTAGCTTCACAGCTCGGTCGTAGTGAAACAAAAATCGAAAGATGCCCAAGCAAGAAACTGGGGCAGAAGTGGTGTTTGTGATAAGAATCTTGAGGCGCGGAGCAAGACAATTGGAATTTGATTGAATTTAATAGACTGGGTTGATTAATCCAAAGTGTACAACATGATCAATGAGATCGGTTATCGCATTCAGATAAGTCCTTTTCTTTTATCAAACGATCTTCTAAAGGAAGATCTTCTCTTTTATTTTTGTCTTTTGAAATCATCGCATTTCTTTTCTTTTGGCTAAAGCTTTTCAGTGACAATTGATTCTAACAAATAAGAAGGAATTTCAAAGCTTACTACCAATTTCCAATACGGTGCAAAGCGAGGTGCGGCTAGAACGGGCTGAAGATAATGTGATGGGACATAAAAGGCATTATTGGAAATATAAATGATGCAATGGTCTAAGATTCAATGAAAGGTATGGGATTAGATAAGAAGACTGGAAATGGAAAGCAACAGTTGGGAAGTTTGTGGATAAGGAGTAGTCAGAGGGTCGGAAATTCTTGACCGAGGTCAAGACAGTCGGACAAAACCAAGTATGGAAAGGAGGGAAGGGAAAACCACCCCCAGTAGGAGTATCACAACCCATCATCATACCCTAAACTGACAATATTTTCTTTGATTTGAAACACGAGCAGGAAAAATAGTTGAAGTTTTGGAGGTCAGGCGTCCACCTGGAAAATGAAGAAGAACAATTCAAGTCAAGAAGTCAGGCACACACCTTGAGAATAAGGGAGTATAATTCAAGTTTTACATTTCAAATTCTTACTGATATTTAGTGACAAGATTCAGATAACACTCACAGATGCACTCAGCTATCAAACTGGGGCAGAAAATTCCTTTTGTTTTGTTTTTTTGTAAAGTCAGACGTCCACCTGGAGAACAAGGAACACCTGGAGAACTAGGAATAATAGTGGCAGATTTTTGAAGTCAGGCGTCCACCTGGAGAACAAGGAACAGTAGTTGAAGTTTTGAAGTCAGGCGTCCACCTGGAGAACAAGGAACAATAGTTGTAGATTTTGAAGTCAGGCATCCACCTGGAGAACAAGGAACAATAGTCGAAGCTTTTTGAAGTCAGGCGTCCGTCGGGAGAACAAGGAACAATAGTTGTAGATTTTGAAGTCAGGCGTCCACCTGGAGAACAAGGAACAATAGTTGTAGATTTTAAAGTCAGGCATCCACCTGGAGAACAGGGAAAAATAGTGGAAGTTTTTGAAGTCAGGCGTCTACCTGGAGAACAAGGAACAATAGTTGAGGATAGTTGAAGTCAGGCGTCCACCTGGAGAACAAGTAACAATAGTTGAAGATAGTTGAAGTCAGGCGTCCACCTGGAGAACAAGGAACAATAGTTGAGGATAGTTGAAGTCAGGCGTCCACCTGGAGAACAAGGAACAATAGTTGAGGATAGTTGAAGTTAGGCGTCCACCTGGAGAATAAGGAACTATAGTTGAGGATAGTTGAAGTCAGGCGTCCACCTGGAGAACAAGGAACAATAGTTGTAGATTTTGAAGTCAGGCATCCACCTGGAGAACAAGGAACAATAGTTGTAGATTTTGAAGTCAGGCATCCACCTGGAGAACAAGGAACAATAGTAGTAGATTTTGAAGTCAGGCGTCCTCCTGGAGAACAAGGAACAATAGTTGTAGATTTTGAAGTCAGGCGTCCACCTGGAGAATAAAGTACAATAGTTGTAGATTTTGAAGTCAGGCGTCCACCTGGAGAACAAGGAACAATAGTTGTAGATTTTGAAGTCAAGCGTCCACCTCGAGAACAAGGAACAATAGTTGTAGATTTTAAAGTCAGGCATCCACCTGGAGAACAGGGAAAAATAGTGGAAGTTTTTGAAGTCAGGCGTCCACCTGGAGAACAAGGAACAATAGTTGAGATTTTGAAGTCAGGCGTACACCTAGAGAACAAGGAACAATAGTTGCAGTTTTTGAAGTCAGGCGTCCACCTGGAAAACAAAGAACAATAATCGAAGTTGTTGAAGTGAGGCGTCTACCTGGAAAACCAGGGGAATGCAGCAATGGTCAGAAGAAGACGATTCAAGTTTTGAAAGCAAAACAATTCGAGTTTCATAGGAAGAGAAGAAGTAGTTCAGGATCAAATATCAGGTATCTTCTTGACGAGAGGGGAGAGCATCTCAAGAATTCGATGCAAGAAAGAAGCAAAGGAACTTCTGAAGAAAATACAAGTCAACGGAGGCAACGACAGTCGCAAGAACAAGTTTGAAAATAAATCTTTGTAATTCATAGACTATAGCTTAGTCTAGTTTCTTTATTTTTTAGCACGGTGTAATAAGGAGGTCAGTAAGCAGTAGCATCAACAACAGTAATAATGAAATCACAGCTTCATGGTAGTCCCAGCTACCAAAACTTCCCAAACTACATTGACCTGATTCCTTTTTAGCCAAGTATATGTAGGAAACCTTTGAAGCAGAGGTTCAGTCAAATCTTTTAAAAAATGCTTCACACAGAGTATTCAAACGGACAAAATTCTCTCGTATCCGCTCACTTTATCTTTGCACGAAAACTCTTCATGTTTACGGGCAAAGAGAGGCAGCTGTGAGTACGTGATTTTTGCCTCACACGAATCACTCCCAAAAATTCAAAACAAAATAATATTTCCTTTGTGTGCAACTTTGTAAATTTTTGTGGTATTTTTCGTTATTTTTAGCATTTGCATGTGCATGTTTATTTTGTTTAAATTAATGGAAAAATACAAAAAATAAGCTACATTTGCCTTTGGGATCTAATTTTGCAATTAAGAGTTAATTAAGCAAGTAGTGGTTGTTTTATGAAAAATGAAAAGATTCAAAAAAAAAATATATTTTTGCATTCTTAATGTTTAGTGTTAAATTCTGTGATTTTCTTTTCAATTTGGTATTTAATTATTGGTGATAATTATTATTCAGAGATAATAAATATTTTGAGTTAATTTGGATTTTTGTAATTTAATTTAGGATTTTTGATTTTAATTGATAAAAGAAAACTGGAATTGGGCCAAAAAGTTAAGAGGCCCAAACAAATTAGTCCAAAAACCCGTCTAAAACCGGCCCAGACCCACCCCTATCTAATCCATCTCCAACCCAAGCCCAACGACGCCGTTTCAAGCGTCTCAATCAGTGCCGTTGAATCCATCAGATCAAACGGTCGAAATCCCTGCCCATTACCTACATCCACCCGACCCTGACTCGCCTTATACCCGGTTCAGCTTCCATCCAAATGACCCCGTTTTAGTGAACCACTTGATCGGAACCGTTGGATTCCATTCATCCAACGAACCTAATTAAATGGATAACTTTAATATACCATGACCCCCCCAAACCCGACCATGCCCATTCCACAACCCCCCTATCCTGTTACTCGTCTCTTCAGAGACGAAATGTAACGCCGCCTCACTCCGCCACCGGAAATCGCCTCATGACGATTTCGGTGGTCCAATCCCTCCTAGTTTTACACCGTAGCTTCCCCTCAACCTCCCTGTTCCAAATCCCCAATCGTCTTCCTTCGAATCTAAATCGAACCCTTCGAATGTCAATTCGAAGGGATGAACCCTAACGCCGCCCTAAAATCTTCGATGGTGGCTCCGCCTTCCCTCAACCCCAAAATCACACCCCTGAACCTCCTTAACCACCTCACCCCTAATCCACCATTATTTTCCATCAAATACCTCTGAAACTCGTCGAATTTGGGATCTAAGCTCGAACCCTAAAAGTTCAAAATCGACTGACCTTTAGTCTTCCCTGATTAGAAAACTGATTCATCACAAAATCGATGCTGCTCACTTGTTCTTGACAAAGAACAAGTGAGTGGCATCAATTTTGTATGAATCATGGCATCAAGTTTGACTTCTGGTTTAATCGGTGAGTTTATGTTTTCCTTTTACATTTGTATTTTTAAGTGTAGTTCTAGTTACTCGCCTTCTTCATCTCTTTCTTTTTTTTTACTGATCAAATTTCAATTGAAAGTTGATCAATCTTCTAGTATAAGTTTATTTTGCGTACTGTTCGTTTCCTTGGATGGGTTTTGTTTGATTTGTTTCGAATAATTAGTATGTTATTTGGTATTAAGACTGAAGTTTGTATCTTGTTTAATTCACTTAAGCAGTCGAATTAGGGATTAGTTTGAATCTAATTAATACTTGTTTAGATGTATATATAAGTGTTCATTTGTTAAGAATACTCTGTGATGACAGACTGGTAATGCACCACTAAATTAACGAATTGTTTAATAAAAAAGGGGATCGGTTGTGCTGATAACACCCTGTTTAGTGCCCTTTGTAGAGGCTGGAAATCAGGATAGAACATAAGGGGCAAAAGGCTAAAAAATACATGTGTAAAAGGGGTACACAGGCTGGAAAGGGAAGGGGACATACACTTTGAAAATGGATACCCAATGATATATAAGGGAGGTCTGAAGTAAATAAAAAAAGGAGATTAATAGAGGGAAAACAGACATTAAGAGAGAAAAGAAGGAGATTTAGATACACTCTGATATACACATACAAACACACATTGAGATACAAGAAAATACAGGGAGATAGGGATAGTGAGAGAATTCTAAAATCCTGAGTTAAATTTGGAAGCCTATTTTGGATTGGAAATGGTTTAGAAGTTGTTTTGTTTGGATTTTGGTTCAAAATCTTGGCTGTTTAGTCTATTTGCTGGTTTGAATTTTTGAGCTCTAGGCTACTATTTTAATTGAAACCCTATGCATCTCATTATTTGGTTTGGACTGGTGTTACTGGTTGTTTTTTGCTGATAAGTCATGCTACTGCTACTGCTGATTCTCCACATTTCATCTCTTTACATTTCCAGGTATTCTTCAGCTCTATGGATGTCACATAATGTGTAATTCAAAGCATGGATTCGAAACTAAGATGAAATGTGGTGCTGTTTTTTTTTTTATTGAATTTCACCTTTTCTCCCTTCAATTTCATGATCAGCATGTAATATCCAGATTCTGATTGATGTAGTTATTACCATGTAGTTTGTAATTGAAATATGAATCATATTAGCCTAGTATATGTTGTCTACTTATCGTTTTACCCTCTGATTCGGTAATCAACTTTAGATGTTGCTTTTTGTGGTCTTTCTTTATTTCTGCCTTTGTGTCCGTTTGTGTTAACGGATGAATCGAGAGTTGGCTTGTCTGGTTTGCATAAGATTGACAATCATGAATACTTGGATAACACCTTGTTTAACCGGGTGAGTGATAGACTTTGAGTGTTGTAAACTTGAGTATTTTTTGCCAGAGTTCTAAAACTTTTTTGTTTTGTTTTTTGTGAAATTTGAGTCTTAACCTGTCCAGTCACCTGTTCAGGCATTAAAATTGTTGTTTGCTATATGGTGGATCTGTGATTGAGATCGTGTTTTGCTTTACTGTCATAAGAAATAATTTTTGAGATTGTTCCTTGCTATAGATCATGAAGGCTTTAACTTTGGGTGCTCGACCAAATTTTGTGGGGTACTTCATCAGTTGCTTAAGTGTGAGGATTTCATCCTGTTAGTGTTTTAATGGCTGTCAAGTTGTGAGTAATTCAATGAGTATCGCATGAACCTGTTTGGACTAAAAAATGATTTGAAATGGTTGTTAGTTTAATGCTAGTAATTGTCGCAATGACTTAACGAATAATCAGTCATGACGGTTTCGTGGTTAATTTCTTAGGAGTTGTTAAGTTTTGCTTCCCTGTTTGGTATTTAAAATTGTATGCAGGTTATTTTGTTTCAGCAAAATAGTTTTCATTAATACACTACTCAGTTTAAATTGAAGGTTTGAAAGTAAGATTACTTGTTGCTTGTTTTGCTAAAAATCGAAATTTTCAGAACCTTGCTTCTTTGAAATTTGCCCTATGTTGAAGTTCTTTGTGACTGACTATGGAAGCCATGCTTGTACTTAATTTATTTGTGTGTTGAGTTATGCCATTGCAGGGACTCGATCCTGAGTCTATGCTTTTTCATCACAATGTGCCCTCAAATTTGGGCTTCCCTTTTGGCTTACACTTAGCCACGTGAAATTAGTGAATCAGCATATTTGTAATGGTAGTAAGTCGTTGGGCTCAATGGGCCTAGGCCTGAAGCTGCCAAAAATTAGATGTTGAGTCGACCAATCCTTTAATTTGAAGCTTACAAAGTGGGTAATGGGATTGAGATTTTCTTTGAATAAATAAAAGTTCCAAGACTTCCTTTAGTCAATTAACTGGTAATCCCTTTAATCATTTGAGGTGAGCCATAATCAGATAATTCATAGTCTATGGCCCTCCGAGCTTTTAGTTTAAATACCCACTAAAATAATTTGATGTGTGCCGCGCCGAATAAATGACAATTGCGTGGCCCTCGGGTTAATTAGTTATAGTTCAACTTTAGAATTCGAGGTGTGCCATTTAGCAAATTTTTTGGCCTTCGCAAAGTTATCAACACGTTAGTTGCTTTAGGCGCGTCATTTAATAATATTACCTTCATAAACTCGGGTGTGCATTTAATGTGACCCAAATCCAAATCTTTATAACATTGAATAAAATGTGTTTCAGTTTGCGGGTGCATTTCATGTGACGCGATCCAAAGACATATTTTAAATGACGTTTAATCTTCTTTAAAATAATGAATAAAAGCAGTTATAGCTTAAAATTGGCACATAGGTTCAAAATGTTCTAACATTAGATCATTGAGCCGAATATAATAGTTGAGCGACTGTGCTAGAACCAAGGAACCTAGGAATGCCTAATACCTTCTCCCGGGTTAACAAAATTTCTTACCCGAATTTCTGGTTCGTGGACTGTAATACAGAGTCAACCCTTTCCTCGATACGGAATTCAAACCGGTGGCTTGAGACACCATAAATCTCCCAAGTGGCGAATCTGAATCTTTTAATACTAATACCGTTTCGATTGCCCTTTAATTGAAAAACTCCCTTTTATTATACCATTCGAGGTGTAAGTAAAAAGGAGGTGTGACAAGCCAAAGATTCGAGGAGTAATATAGTTTTTATATCGCCTAAGGATGGAGTTTCTTCCCCCTGATACTCATATAAGAGATATGCTCCTTCATTTATCAGACTCTCAGTAGTGATAGCCATGATATTATTTGCTGCTTCCTTTTCTGGTGATTCTGTGAGAGTCACTAATCCAAAATCGTGGATTTCAGATACTGATAAGGATCATCCTCAGAGACCTCTAGCACTTGAGAGGTAAAACCTCATGAGTGTTCTTTGATGAGATTAGAGGAATGATGAGACATAAGGTTTTCAATACATGGAAGGGAAACATGGTTTGTCAGAAAAGGAAAAATTGTAGGAAAAGAGAAGGAACCAGGTGTGGACATAGTAGTATTGGAAGGAGTGGGATAGTGAATTTCTGGGGATGATTTTAAGGGTGAAAGGGAAGTGGGAGAGGGAAGCAATCATTCGATTGTCATTATACGAGTAGAGTGAGAAGTAGAAATGAAGAGTGGATCACAGATATAGATAAAAAAAATAAAGGTTCGCGACTTGCTGTGAGAGAGAAAGAAAGTTTTGTTGGAAGAAAGACTAATGATGAGAAGAGAGAAAAACGGGTTCTGAATAGTTCTAAAAATGGCGGTAGGTTTGTAAAAAAACATTATTGTGCATAGGGGATTAAGGGATTTGAAAGACAAGAAATGACATGCAGATTTTGAAAAGTCGGATGATGTAGTAGTTAAGTTAATTTTGTTACCATTTTTTTTGAAAAGGCATGCAGAAAAAAATACATTACTACTAACCTATGATACAGGAACCTGGTGCCCGAACAATTTCTTTGAATAAGATTTTAGCAGCTCTTCTTTTGCAGTTCATAACTGTACCTTTAGCTTCTATAATCATCATGCGTGTTTACCTGCAACGGTATCGATGTGAGTTTGGCTTGGCGAGAAAATACTTTAGCTAATTTTACCTGAACGTGTTTCTCATAGCCAATTTATGGAAAATCAGGTTCTCCATTAGATTGTCATGACCCCAGCTTCACCTTGTTTCTTCCAAAATGTTCCCTACTCAAGGCTTTGGTGAAGATATCTAGAATTTGGTCTTCTGTTCTGCAAGGCTTTCCATAGATCAATCCTTTCTCCATATTGACCCTCAGAAGATAATGCTTTAACTCAATGTGCTTGGTCCTCTTGTTTTGAAATATTTTGCTTCAGTTGTTGATGAGGCTATTGAGTTTTGCTTCCTTGTGCCCCAAGAGAAGAGACATGATCATGACAAGTGAACCACTCCAGAAGTGCTTTTTCTATCCATAAGATAACCTGCATAGTTAATCATCAGCATACTCAATAAGGTTAAAACTGTCACCTGAAGGATGATATAAGACCAGGTCCTAGGTTCCCTTCAGGTATTTCAAGACTTCTTTTGGCATCCTTCAAGTATGATTCCTTGGGACTTGAATTTTGATTATATTCTAGAGTGGAAATACAGAAAGGACCGGCAGAGTTTTTTTATTCTTATCTAAGTTCAGAATGAAGGGGAGTGATTGTGTTACCAGGTGGATGGGAGATTTTGCGCTTCCAGTTTTAAACTGAGGTTTGCTTGGTAGAGGAACTTGGTAGGTCAGTTTGATTTCCCTGCACTCGTTGTTCTGTTACTTGTGGAGTGCCTTGTACTGTATCTCCATTCTTTCTTCAGCTTCAGTGGTAGCAATTTAAGGACCAGGTTCCTTGTGAGAAGTGGAAGAGGATGTTGCATTGTCTTTCACCTATCTCATTCATATTACACATCATATCAGCTTTCCCAATTAAAACCTCAGATATTTCCCAGGACCAAAGATGGTTCATTTTATTGATCATCTCTGTTCCTTCCTTTGTTAGAGGAAGGTGTCTCGTTGAATAGCACATGAATGCTTCCTTTCCCCAGTATGACCTTTTGTTGTAGACTTTATGGTCTTTGCATTATGGGGAGTTTCCCAGAAGGGTTCCTTTATCGCCTTTTGCATCAAACTTCCCAAGTTGGTCCTTCCCGCTGTTGAGAACATGGCATTTTGATTCAAAAAGGTTCTCATATGAGTTGCCTTTAATTTTTCTTCCATTTGGAAGCTTATAGTGGGCTTCATTCAGGAGGGACCTAATCATACATCTGTTCACTAGGTAGCATGCAGTGTTTATTGCTTTTGCCCAGATATTTTTGGCGATTCCATTATTGATGAGCGTTGTCTATGCCATGTCTTCCAGACTTATGTTCTTTCCTTTCAGCAACACCATTTTGCTGTGGAGTCCTTGGTGCTGAGAAGTTGTGTGTGATTCTATTTTTTTATTACATTATGTCCTGTGGTCAGATCCGATACATTCTACCTTCAATTTTATCTTCACTTGGATCTTCTTGGTAAGGGCCATTAATACCTCGAGAGTCTCATCCTTTTTTCTGCAAACCAGTGTCCAGGTGAATCTTGTATTTGACAGACCATGGACCAGGTCCTTTTGAATCAATTTATTCAGAAGTGAGAAGCTTGCATGTATCAATCTCCCATGACAAAGTTTTGCGCCATCATCAACTGACTTCAAGCATCTCATATCACCAGCTTATAGAGATTCAGAGTAAAAAACGTAGATGGTTTTGTTTCCTTTGACTACTAAGACCACTTGGCCAGTTACCAGATTGGTAACTGTGCACATTTTTGACAAGAACTCTACTTTGTTCCCTTTATCATAGATTTGAGAACCACTCAGGAGACTATACATCAGGCCATCCATATAGTACACGTTCTCAATTGAGTGACAAAGAAGCTTTCCAACTTTTCAAACGCCGAGAATGTACCCCATTTTTTTAAAGAATACTTTCCCTTCCTGCAGGGCTATTAGTGAGAAGAAATCCAAGGTGCTTCGAGCATCCACTGTTCATGGTTCATTCTAGTATGCTTCCTCTCACTGTTCCCTGCACATGCAAATCATGGGTTAGATTTAGGAACCCAAACTAGTTTGGGTTCCTTGTTATGATAAAAGGGATGGATAAGGGCTTTTCTAGTCCATGCATGCAACATTCGTTTCTTGCGAGCTGTACCTGGTCCCTTGTTAGTAATCACTTTGTCAGTAAACACTTTGTTTTTCTGAACAGATTGAATCCTGGCCTAGCAATTTTCTTTAAAATGCCCATTGTTCCCACAGTGAGTACACAACCAGTTATTAGGAACAATGACGTATTTTCTTTTGAGGGTTGTTAGGAGTTTTCTCCCTTTGGAACCCGATTCCCTGCTTGTTTCCACTATTGTTGAAATATATAGTAGTGACAGCATTTGTGGACCAGTTCCACTTCAGAGATTTCTCAAGATCAATTTTTACTCTCTCCAATTTAGCTTGAAGTTGCAGATTTTTCTCAAGTTCACTGCATAACCTAGTTTTCACATCAGTTAATTCCTTTTCAAGCTTGATATGTGTCTCACTAGCTACTTACTTCCCTTTCCCATGACTTACAGTACTATGTTCTCTATTGAGTCCCTCAATGGTTTCCTCTAGATCAGTGATTATCATAAAAAATCATAACTTTCTTGCTCAGTAGCAGCAATTTTTCCCTCTACAGTGTGTTTCTCATTGCTAAGACCTTCTATTGTTTCCTTCAAGTCAACAACTACTACCATCAAGTCATCTCTATCATTTTCTACACTAGTTATTTTTTCAACTAGAGCTTCCTTTTCTATTGCAAGATTAGTTGTGGTCTCATTTAGGTGCACTACACAGACCACCAGATCATCTCTAGATTGTTCAGCTTCTCCTAGTTCTATGGTCAGGATCTCCTTATCATTATAAAGGCTATAATAAGCATCAATTAGAACATTTGCTAATGACCTTAACTTCTTAGAAGAGTAGGATTTCATATTTCTCTAAACATCCTTGAAATTTACCTCATCATCTTCATCTTCTTCATCATCATCAGACAAAGCCATCAACGGGAACAGTGGTTCATACTTTGTTGCTTCAGTTTCCACTACCATTATGGAGCTGTTTTCTGCATTTGGTTCCCTTTCTGATTGACTGGAGGAGTCTCCCCAAGTAGCAAGAGCCTGCTTCACAATATTGTCAGCTGCACTTTTTCGACTAAATCTTTTGTCTGGAACCAGGTTCCTTGTTGCTGATTTATCAGGGTTTTGTTTGTATTGTTCCTGTTTCACAAATGGACAGTCTTTGATGAAATCCCTTAGATTTCTGCACATGTGATAGAGATCATTGTTTCTTACCTTACTTGAGCTGCCCCTCGTTGGTATACCACCATTCCTTTGAACCATCTTTTGAAATCTTTTAGTAAGATAGGCCAAATCACTATCTTCTTCACTTGAATCACTGCTTTCAGCCTTGAGTACCAGGTTCTTTTCCTTCTTTGGCTCTCTCCTTCCACTGTCTTTCTTTCTTTTCATCTCATAAGTCTTCAGATTACCAATCAACTCATCCATGGTTAGAGTTTGTAGATCTTTAGCTTTAATGATGGCATTTACCTTACTTTCCGAAGAACCAGGTAGAACACTAAGGATTTTCCTTACAAGCTTGTTTCTGGGAATAACATCTCTAAGAGAATGAAGCTCATTTATGATGTATGTGAATCTGGTGTGCATATCCTGTATAGACTCATCATTCTTCATCCTGAAGAGCTCATACTCTGTGGTGAGCATGTCAATCTTGGATTGTTTAACTTGAGTAGTTCCTTTGTGTGCCGTTTGCAGCGCTTCCCATAATTCTTTGGCAGTATCACAAGCTGAGACTCTATTGTACTCATCGGGTCCTATACCACAGACCAATATTTTCTTGGCATGATTGTTCTTTTTTACGCCTTTTCTGTCTTTTGGCACCATTGGTCCAGTTTCTTCAAGCTTCTTCATAGGAACATGTGGACCATCACAGATGATGTCCTAAAGTTCTGAATCTTCGATCATTATAAAATCATGCATGCGAGTCTTCCACTAGCCATAGTACTGACCATTGAATCTAGGAGGTCTGTAGGTTGATTATCCTTCCTCAAAGTTGGGTGGAGCAGCCATTTAGTTCCTTCTTAGGTGTTAACCTTTTAGAAAGAACCCGCTCTGATACCAATTGTTAGTTTGTATGAGGTGGAGTACCTGGTCCTCTATGAGATAATGCTGAGAATGCTAATAAAATTGTAAGTAAAGGAGACAAGGGATTTTTACGTGGAAAAATCCCACACAAGGGGACAAAAACCACGACCTACACTTGTAGGCTTTCAACTTCACTAACTTGCAATCTCACCATTATAAGCCACTTTGTAATAACTCTATTACAAAGACTTTAACTTAACTAACTTGTGATACTCTTATCACAAGCCACTTTGTGACTCTCTAGTTACAAAGACTTTAAACTTATGACTAAACCTAGTCACAACATAAACTCGGAAGTTTACGAATTTTGGTTTTCCTACGACATAGCTTCTAAGAAAGGAAGATAGGAGTTACAATGAAGAACAAATAATAAGATTACAACAAAAATACAGATACACATAGACTCATTATGAAACTGATCCTTTAGTGGAGTTGTCTTCTTGTTCTTGACACACCAGTGACTTTAATGCCGGATGAACATTGTTATGCTTGAGAGAATATCGCTGAATGCACAAGTGAATATCTTTTGCATTGCACCAAGTTATTATACTACAAAAGACATCACAATGGTTGGTGATGTCAATTTTTGGTACATGCTTCTTCCCAATGAGAAGTGACTGCTGCACTATTGTTGCACAGTCACTTTTGTGCAGTTGTGTTCCAGCTGTATAGTTGACTTGTACTTCTATCAGTGAACCTTAAGGGACCAGGTCCCTATTGTGTTCCTCTTTATAACAGTTGTGGGATAGTCGCTTTTTGCTGTTATGTTCTAGTTGTACCGTTAACTTGTACTTCTATCAAAGAACCCTAAGGGACCAGGTCCCTATTTTGTTCCTCTCTATAATAGTTGCGGACAGTCACTGACTTGTACTTCTGTCGGAGAACCCTAAAGGACCAGGTCACCAGGTCACCGTTGTGTTCCTCCTTGTGGTTGGTCACTCATTTGCTGGAGATCAGACTGGAAATTGTTCATTTGAAATATATACCAGGTGGGTCACGATCTCTATCTAGTTCTTGACAATAATTTTGTAAGATCATCAAAACATAAAAAGCATAAGGCAAAGACATTGAAAAACCCATCACTGTGTTTGGCCCTAGTCTTCTCCAGAAGTTGAAACGCTACTTTTAAGCTCATGTTATCTGTCTCATTTCTAAAGCAAACCCCATCAGGTTTGTGATGTCAAAACACATCACCGACTAGAAAGGTGGTGCCTCCAATTTCAATAATTTGAGACTATGTACGTGCCTCAGAAAGCCATGAAAGGGAAAGCATTGGCATACTTCTTAGCTGATCATCCGATACCGAATGATTGGGAGCTAACTGATGTGCTACTTGATGAGGATGCAATGGTCGTCGAAGTTAACCACCTTGGAATATGTATTTTGATGGCACCTCACATTGCGAAGGAGCTGGTGCGAGCGTAGTGTTCATCACTTCCCAAGAAGAGGTCTTGCCATATTTTTTTACTTTAATGCAATATTGCTCTAATAATGTGGCAAAATATCAAGCACTCATACTTGGGCTTGAAATGGCCGTTGATATGAAACAACTCTAATTACATATTTTTGGAGACTCTGGGTTGGTGATCAATCAATTGCTAGGTAGATATGAGGTAAAAAATATAGAATTCCATCCCTATAACGACTATGCACAGAAATTGATTGGATGGCTTGGCGACGTCACTCTTCAGCATATGCCAAGGAAGAAAAATAAGAAAGCTGACACCCTAGCTGCTCTGGCTTCAATATTGACTTTTCCCGACCAAACACAAAACACTATCTGCCAAAAATGGATAGAAACACCACGCGGGGATGAGGATGAAGAAACCAAGCTTGAGCGTCTTGTAGTCATTTATGAAGCTGAGAAGGTTGATTGGAGACAAGTCATGATCGACTACTTATGCTATGGGATACTTCCACAAGATCTAAGGAGAAAGAGAAATCCATCATCGTGCCCCTCGTTTCCTTTACTACAAAGATACTTTGTATCGAAGATCATTTGAGGGAGCTCTCTTGCTTTATTTAGGGGAAGATAAAGTGACTCAAGCTATGCAAGAAGCACATTCTAAAGTCTGTGGATCACATCAATCTGGGCCGAAGCTGCATTTTCACAAAAAAAAAGAATGAGGTATTATTGGCCAACGATGGTCAAATATTGCTTGGATTATGCCCGAAGATGCAAAACATGCCAACTTCATGAAAATTTTATACACCAGCCTCCTGAAGTGTTACATCCAACTGTAGCATCTTGACCATTTTATGCTTGCGAATTAGATGTTGTTGGACCGCTACCAAAATCTTTTGGTGGCCACTTGTATATATTAGCTGTAACTCATTACTTCTCGAAATGGGCAGAGTTTGTTGACCTCAAAGAAGTGAAGAAGGAGAATGTTGAAAACTTTATTCGAGTGAATATCATCTATAGTTTCGGCATTCCTAGTCATATCATAACATATAATGGCAAGCCGTTCGATAAAAAATTGATAACCAAGATATGCGACCTCTTTGGGTTCAAGCAACGTAATTCGTCAATGTATTATGCTGCTGCAAATGAACTAGAGGAAGCATTTAACCTGGCACTATGCAACTTGTTAAAGAAGGTCATCTCCAAATCTAAAAGAAATTGGCATGACAGAATGGACGAAGCTTTGTGGGCATATCGGATGACTCATCGCACGCCAACGCAAGCTACTCCTTTTTCTCTTATTTATAGAGTCGAAACAATTCTTCCTGTTGAGCGTCAAATACTACCCTTACGGCTCGCTATCCAAGAAGGGGTACTGAAGAAGAAAACACTCGTTTATGCCTTGAAGTACTAGAGGCCCTTGATGAGAAAAGTTTAGAAGCTCAACAAACTCACGAATGCTATCAAGCTCGTCTTTCTCGTGCTTTTAATAAAACGGTTCACCTAAGATCTTTCCAAGTAGGTGATTAGGTCTTTGTAGTTAGAAGCCCATTATAATTTCTCATAAGTCAAAAGCAAGTTCACCTCGAAGTGGGATAGGCCATATGTGGTGCATAAAACCTATTCAAGCGGTGCTTACAATCTTGTAGATACATATGTTTTGCAGATCAGTCCCATCAATGGAAGATTCTTGAAGAAGTATTATCCTTAAGGAAAATAGGCTTCTCGATGCACCAGCCTAAGCTGCAAGTCATGAAGCTCCTTAATGCACGAGCCTAAACTGCATGTTGCTAAGATCGTTAATGCTAGAGCCTAAACTACATATTGCTACACTCCTGGCCCACATGAGTCTAAACTGTGTACGGCCCCAAAAAAAAGTCCGCTAGCTTGAAAACCTCGCGAGAGGCGGCCTAGGAAGTATCTGATTACAATTTCTAATGTATCAAACGGATTGAAACTTCGATACTCCTAGCTCAAGATACATTATTTTTTTAGGGAGGTACGCGAATCTGAATGTTTACTACGGTTAGGCCAAATTCAAGAATTTTCTATTGACAGTCCAAAAGAATTTTTGCAATTAAATTCGTATGTGTTGTAAATCTATGAGTATACTTTCTAAAATAGCAACCGAATTGCAATTCTGATACTCTTAGCTCAAGATACATTATTTTTCACTGAAAGTACGCGAATCTGAAAGTTTACTGCGGTTAGGCTAGCTTCAAGAATTTTCTTTTGACAGCCTAAAAAGGTTGTACTATGAAATTCGTATGTGTTGTAGGTCTCTCAATTTAATTTCTAATGGAACAAACAGTTTGCAATTACGATACTCGTATCTCAAGATACATTATTTTTTTGTTGAAAGTACACGAGACTGAAAGTTTACTGCAGTAAGGTCGACTTTGAGAATTTTCTGTTGATAGCCCGGAAGGAGTCCTGATATGAAATGCATACATATTGAATGTCTCTAATTTTACTCCCTAACAACAAAGATAGATCACGATTCCGGCACTCCTAGCTGGGGATATGATTTTTGTTGTTACCCAAACTTTTCCCTATATATTTTTTATACTTAAAATACTCTCAAAATAGCATGTGTATACATATATAAGCATGCCTAAGAGTTTTGATATTTTTTCCTAATTTTTTAAAGATTTTTAAATTAATTTATTGTCTATTTTAACATTACAAAATCCAATAATTATTCTCAAAATTATTATTTTTGGTGAATAATTTATTTCCATCCTCATATTTATACCAAAATACAATTAAGGTGATTTTTGCATATTTTTACAAATTTATTTGATATTTTTAAGCTAAATTGCATAAAGTTGTAATTATAGCCTATATTACGATTAATAGCATTTTACAATTATGAAATTATTTCCAGTATTTTTAAAATAATATTTGTACGTTATTAATTAGTTCAGTGCTTGTAATTTATTTTTAAAATTATTTTAACTATTTTATATAAATTAAAAAGGGAGAAATTGGCTATTTAACACATAGCCATTGTCATTTCAATTTTAGCCCAAAACTAAACCCCAATTCCACCCAATTAAACGACCCAATTTCATCTTTAACCCGACCCCTTGACCCAATTTCTAAACCTGTGACGACCCAAAGGGTCATCACCTGTTTTCCTCATCTGTTCCGTGCTTCCGAGGCCTTGAAAACCTCATTTTCTATTGCCTCAATTTGCGTTCGCAGTCCGGGCGCGTAGCCAGAAAATTTCTGTGTTGGAATATGTGAATTCTATGAAAAATTTGAAGAATTTCGATATTAATACGATTATAGTTGACTTTGGTCAACATTTTTGGTAAACGAACCCAGACTCGAGATTGGACGGTCCCGGAAGGTCCGTAGAAAAATATGGGACTCGGGCATGTGCCCAGAGTCGAAATCCGAGGTCTAGAACCCGAGTAAAA
>MU674550.1:81168-106123 GCA_026770625.1 Nicotiana glauca
TTTATTCATAGTGGTTCGTGAGCTTGTGACACCAAATCTTGGGTAGAGGATATTGTTGAGCAGTTCATATTTATTTCAGATTTATAAAATTAGACTTCCGCAGCTATTGTTAGTATTATTTTATGCTATTAAATTGAATAAAGAATGGTTTTACTTATGGAAACGGTAAGTAAGTTGGCTTGCCTAGCTACCACGAGTAGGCGCCATCACGATCCCGATGGTGGGAAATCCGGGTCGCGACAAAACCCGTCTGGTTTTCTTTTAAATCCTGGTTGTTGATCATTTTGATCAACGGACATAATCTATTCTTTCCTTTTTTAATCTCCTAACCCCCTAACCCTAATTCATTTACCCAAAGACAGCCGCCCTCGTCTCCCAAATCCTCTCTAGCCCTCTCCGAAACCCTAGTCCTATTCCACCTATTTCCGTCTCATCTCCACCGGAATCCATGGCAGTCCTGGCCATGGATGGCCTATACCCACTCACCCTCGCCATTAGACCTAAACTAACCAAAGCTCGGAGGCCAACTTCCATGGTTTCCTTTAGATCTGCCTCAGATCTGCAAGATCTATGGCCTCTCCAGCCATTTTCCGACGTGTTCAGAGCAATATGAGTCTCTCTGGCTCAGGATCCAACTTTCCTCAAGACCTTCTCATCCTAGGGTCTACTCTGCCATTTTTTAAGCCTTCTAAGGTTCTTCACTCGTCTATTTCTTACTTATTTGTGACGTGTTTGGTCTTTAATAGACGTTTTGGGCTTTTCCCCATATTTCCTTTTCAAAAATTGTTCAAATCCAATTTAGGGTTTTTGGAAAAACTTCTTTAAAGGCTTTCTGACTCTTTTGCTCTCTCTCTTATGTGTGTTTATACTCACTTGTTTATTTCTTATTATGCTTGAGTTTGTTCTCTTATTTCTTTCCTGATTTGACGAGATCTTTTTTTTTTGTTCTTTGTTCACATGTTAACTAGGTTTTTTGCTCCTTATTCTGTGCTATATGTTCGTGCTCTTTGATTTTGTTTCACTTTACTGAGTTTTACTCTTACCTTCTTTGTTTAAACTTCTGAGATCTGTTTGGGTTCCAAGATTTTCTCAAGCATGCCTTTGAATGAATGTGTTTGTTATCACGTATGTTCGCCTTTCTCAATGATTTCTCACCTCTAATTCTATTTGAAACCCTAAAATTTGGGGGTTTTTCTTTGGGTAGATGGCACTAGGGTTTCACTTTGGAACCCTAGGTTTCCAGACTCACGGTGAGCCTGTAATCAAACTCGAAATCCTACTTGCCTGTGATTTTGAAACTTTCATCGTTAGACTCTTCTTTTGTTTGAACTGTATGCTTTTTATATGAGAAAAATGTTCCTTTCAAAAGATTTTACCAAGGATTGATTTTGAAATCCCTTTAATCATGCTAGTGATTCATCACTGATTTCTTTCGATTGAATCCCTTTTACCCTACTGGCTATTCATTTTTGATCCTTTTGTGTAAAAATCCTAGGCTTGTGATGTTTTCCTTAAATACTGGGTCTTGTGTATCTCTTCTGTGATTCTGTACGAACGTTTGAATTATTCCCACACCTATATGACTCTTTCCTTAATTACTTAAGGTTCTCCGTGATTACAATAAAATCTGGGATCCTTTTTGATTGATTTTCAAACTAATAATTAACCTAGGACCTCTCTCCCTTTATTTGCTTTCGTCTATTCTTATAAAATTATTCAAATCTTTTCATAAATTTCTGCCTTCCCTACTTACTTTCAAAAGTTTTTTAACTTATTTGCAATGTTTGAACCCTTGATTATTTACTTGATTATGTGAAGTCACAATTATAACATGGCCGGGAACCACACTAGTGGATCTTGAGGGGTGCCTAACACCTTCCTCTTGAGATAATTTCTAGCCCTTACCCGAACTCTGGTTTCTTCAACTCAAACCCATTCCTAGTGTCCTAATGCAATTTAATCATTAGGTGGCGACTCTTCAATTTCAAAAACCCAAATCCCAAAAGGGAACGAGTTGTCCTTCCAAATGTCGTAAACCCAATTTCTTTAGAAAAAGGGGGCGTCGACAATTTTCCATGCTGAAAGTACTTATAAAGTTATTGCAGTTAGAACAAATTCAAGAAACTGTTGTAACTAATCTAAAAGGAATTTTGGTCTGAAATTTTGATGCGAGGCTGCGATATAAGTCTGGTATCAGGTGCATAAAACAGCTTTTAGGTTGCACTCGCCTATACCAAGATATGGCCGGTTCAACAAGAGTGGCCAAAGCTGGGAAAGGAGCGAGTCGTGACTAGGGGCCGACTTCAAAAATTAATTCTGGTCGGTCTAGAAGGTTATTCAATCGAAAATATTTACATTCCAACACTTGATACCTAGTTTCTAGAGGAGTAAGGGTCTCGTGATTTGAGCGCTTCTAACTTAAGATATGAATTTCTTCCCACTAGAGCGTGCAAATTACAAAACAAACAAGCTGGACTTAGAAATTATTTTCAAAAGCTAGTTCCAGTCAATCTGGAAGAAAGTCTAATATGAAGTTTTTACCCGTTGTTGCCTTCAAGATCTGGTTTATATTGGTTCATACAACGAATGATTTGGACTTGCCCACAATAAAATATAAAATTTTAACCGCAAGCATGCAGAGTGAGCATGTTAATATTGTAGAAAAAAGTGACTTCACCGCACAAGATAAAGGCATCTCATTGCCTCTCCCGCATCACATTTGAATTCTTCACTACTTATACCCTTTTTGAACATGACAGAAGCTCGCAATGCTTAGGAACACAACACAATTTTTGACCTCTTCTCATCAAGCGCATTAATTAAGTTAGAGATTGCACAAGTGTGTTATCATAAGATAAACTCCATGGCTTGCATTTACGAATAGCCGTTTGATCAAAAGATCCATGGGTGGATGGCTGCAACAAAAAGAAAGAAAATCATCTTTTCAAAGAAATGAAAACTGATCCTTAAAAAAGGAATAAGGGAATATTTTTAGAAGCATAGTTAAGGTGTTACAAAAATTTTGAGTGTCATATCCATCCGCACAGTAGCTCATCTCTGTACAACCAACCTAGCTGGTTCTCGAAGACTCGCTGTATTTTGAAGCTTCAAAACTTGTCCATCAGTTTTTGCCTTTACAATTTGGATCTGGTTTGCAGTCTCACAACTGCATAGAGAAGCGCTTCATTTGTGTTTGAATAGAGATATTGAATAGGAGCAGGTCATACATTCAAGCTCAAGCATGGCATCATTAAAAACAAAGACGATAAAATTTTGACTTGTCACTAGTTGATGGTCAAACAAAAATCGGAAAAGCAACTTTGGCCGTTCGACAACTTGTTCTAGCAGCATTAGGAATCAGAGATCAATAAACATGAAGGTGTAACCCTGACCAACACCACACTAAAGTGAGAATTATACAAAAGTGTAAAAAGGGAGAATCGACCAAGCAAAGAATTTGCGCGTCATACATTTTAGAAATAAACTTCTTTAGAACTTTAATACCAGTTTATTTATCTCAATTAGAAGTAAATATATCTGTATAATTCATCCATACCATAATTCACAGGAAACTCCAAAATTCAATGAGAAAATGCAAATAAAAAAAAGTATTTTTGTTGCTCTAAGAAAATAAATACCAATACATGATACCCGTCTTTAAAAAAAAGGAAGGCAGGGGATCCTAAGTGAAAAAAAAATATTTTAAAGCTATGGAAAAGATTTGAATCTAAGGATTTGCTGGAGACTCATTTCATCTACATCTTTTAGGGGGGGACAATTTCTCTGCTTCATTATCCGACAACGGGACATTCGCCTCAATGGTATAAATCTCGCCTTCGTAACAGTGATTTCCTTTTGAATTTTGGACACCTTCTCTTGTTATTTATCTAGAAGCGCGATGATCTTCTTCTTTTTAGATAGGATAACTAATTGTGTGTCGACATTCGAAAGAGCCACTTGGAGTTTTTCACCAAACTCATTCGCCTTCCCATATTCCGGCTTCGCATCATCGAGGCGTTGTTGTGCATAAGAGAGTGACTCTTGGTGTAATTCCTTACTTATCTTGGAAGATCTTACAGCATCATACTCTGCATAAGTCTTAAATAAAGCTTCAACAAGATCCTCCAAAGTAGAAATATCAATAATATTCTCTCTTTGTATATCCATAAGAGTCAAACTGATACTTTCCTCCAACTTCATAAAGATGTCAGTGGAATCTGCAGAGAACTATTGATACACCCGTACCATATACCCCACATCAAAGAAACAAAAGTTATCCTAGCACGACAAATAGTCCCATGCGGCTCTTTGCTTGAAGCACCAGGCTGCAACAGCCATGATGAAAGCCTGAACGATTTCGAGTGCATGACTTCAGTTGTAGCAGCCATAGCTTCACTCATCACAGCTGGTTGGATAAGCTTTTTATGAACTGGAAAAGAAGAATATGGCTTTCTAGGTGGAATTAACTCCACCGAAGAGGCTCCACCCAAAACATGAGCCTTAGAACCATTTGGCAAGTTGTGGGAGCTTTTTGTGGTCATACCAAGATCATCTATATCTACAAAGCAATCCTCAATGTCATCTCCAAGCTCATCATTGCATAATTCTTGAAGATCCGAGTGACAAAAAAGAAGAAGAAGAAAAAGTTGTTTGTATTCAACAAAGAAAAAAAGAAGTAGATAAAAGTAACAAAAATACAAATAAGAAGAATTCTATTTGTTCTGGTAATTCAGGGAATGGCATTGTTAAGACGGTATCTTTATCCACAAAGGCATCATCCTCAATAATGATGGTATCTAAGGCAACAGTACCACAATAGTCATCACCCAACTCCTTCGCCTTCTTGTTCGGACGGTTATAAATGGTGGTCTTCGCTAGATTCACTCTCTACTAGATTGGAAGATGTAGTAATATCTCCAATACCATTCGGCAAAATGAGAAGATAAGTTTTCTCAACACAAAGTGGCACAAGTCTGGGCTCTCTATCACTGCCTTGGTTTGACGAAATTGTGCGCTCTTTCCTTTCGCAAGAGTCACTGGATACCTTAGGGGCACTAGTATGAAAGTCGTCTAACTTTCCTTTTTGCCGGTGCATCCGCATCCTTCACGGCTTTGGATTTGGAAAGGGTATGGGCTACTTGCGGAAGATTATTTGACTTCGTCTTAGACTTGGAAGAAGAAGGTAGCTTTACCTTCAGTCAACCCGGGACCCCTTTGGATCGCGCATGCACCTGATCTTGCCTTGGAATTTTTAAAGAAATATGAGGGCTCCTTTTTGAAGGATCTAGTCGATGTATAGGCCACAAGTCTGTATACTCATGAGTCATTAAAGGCACATCATTTATCGGACGTAGTGGCACAATGAATTTCGAGGAGGTTCCAAGACGTATGGATGAATCCCAAAGTTGCACCAGTGCTTACAACGTACCATCATAGGGATGCTCCATAAGATCTCCAAGGATTTCTTGGAAACAACCAAACTGCCTACTAAACCTGTGAGGGTTGTAGGACTCCACGATAAAATTAGTATCGTGCCTAAGGGTGAGATAGCTAGAGCGAAGAGATATAAAAAATTCGCTGGATAAATCTAAAAGTTTGCCATTGTCTGTAAAGAATAACTCTTTGCCTCGCAGTAATGCCAAAAGGTGGATTTGACGGGCATCATTACATTGGAACAACCTTCGAGCATCAGAAAGGTTGAAATATTTGGCCATCTTCTCGTCTGAAATTTTGCATAAGGGCAAACTTCGATGCATGTGATTAACACGATGAAAGGTGTCAAATAGTCCCCCCTTCCAGAGATACACATAGAGTATGAGAAAAATTACATCACTTACAATCAGGTCATTGGAAGTGGAGATCTCCATCAAGCCACAATATACGCTTGCGAGGACCGAGACTGCCAAAAAGAATTTTACCCTATGAGCCATTAAACTTGCAACTTTGAAAACACTAGCATGAACATGGTCAACCTTCTTATTTGGAAGCACAAACTTACATAGACAACATTCAATAAAAGCCGCCAAGTTAGTCTCATTTATAAGAAGACTCCTCCACACCTAGCTCGATGAAGGGGGCATTATCCTTGTTTTTTCGTGGTAAGAAGGTTTTCTCTATACACCCGGAAGGATTATGATTCAGCCTCGGCTTGTTGGTCCGGACCTTTGACGCCTTTTGCGAAGGCTCAACATACCTTCTCGACCCTCTAAACCAAAACCCCACCCAATCATGAGTGGAAACCTCATGAAATTCCCTTCCACAAGTTTGTGGAACGCAAAAAACAAGTATAAGCAGCTTTTTTATGAGGAATTGCTTCGCTTGATGGTCCATTTATGTTAACTCCTTTGCTGAAAGAACTACTTCATCATAAAAGGACCCATACACGGGAAGGCCTCAAATAGTTTTCAGGTCCCACAACTATATGGACAATTCTCCAATGAAGGTAGCAAGTGTATAGGTGGAAGGATGCCAAAGCTTACAAAAGGCCTGAAGCACGTTGTCATTATAGTCATACGTAAACAATGAAGCGTATATGGAATCGTAAACCTTCAGATCTTCAATAAAAATTTTATGGTTGGGGAGAACATATTCTACCCACACCCAGTAGTCAGGTGTGTAACGAACCTTGCCAAAGCCAGAAGGGGGAATATTCCAAGTGTGGAAGCATCCATCACGATGAGAAAATTCGGACGGCACGACTTCCCAATGAGTTTCGGACTTCAAAATAGGGACTTTCGTGTTAGTGACCTCATCTGAAAAATCACCCATAATATCTTTGGTTTCCCTTGTACACCATTCTGTAGGATGAAGAGATGTGGTAGGAAGCTTTCTAACAAGAGGGAAGGAACCGATCACTGGAGGATGAGCTTCCAAGGTGAGAACTTTATCGGACTGATTTTGCTTGTCGCTCGTGATTTACAGATGAGGGTGTAGCTTATTATGGTCACACAATTGCACCTTGATTTCTGTAAGTCAAGGTTGTATATGCTACACAAAATTAATTGAGGAAGAAGATTAAAATTTGTGAAGCATGTCCAAAACTGAAACAGAAAAATCAGATATTGTAGATAACTTTTAAAAAAATCATAGAAACTAGTACACAATGAATTGAAGTGCTAATATTTCGTGTAAAGGTATAATCTGAAGTTTAGTCTTCAAAGGATCAATAAATGCTTGATTTCGAGCTTCATACGTCAAGATACGAGCTATTGAGTAAGCGCGCACAAATCTGGAGATGCAATATAGCAGGATCTCAACTCTGAATTTCAGAACATTACCTGGATAAATCTATTAGATTTCTGATCATGATTTTCGGATATGTCGAAGCTACAAAAGTCTACTTTCCAGCGCTGCAAACCATTTGTGATTTCGGTATCCCTTAAAAAAGTTATTAATTTTCTCGTGACGACGCGCGAATCTGAAACCATCAGCGAATTAGAATTAAGAAACTGGTTTTGAAAAGATTACCTGAAAAAAACCTATGAGCTATGTGATCATAATTTTCAGATATGTAAAGGCTTCGTGAGTCTGCATTCCATCTCCACAAAGCGTTTAAGATTCAGGTGTGTTTGACCAAAAAGTATTAAGCTTTTGTTAAACTAATTAATGAGGAAATAAAAGGTGAATCCTAGTTAAACATAATAAATTCTAGATCTAAGATTGAAGGGAATCAGTGGGATGAGACCATGTTCAAGGGTATTAAATATCAGGTATGTGTTCAATGATTGTCAATGAATGTTACAATAAGAACATGCAATAAATGCAGATAATGGCAATAAGCGTAACAAGAAAGAATTTATCACCCAAATGTTGGATGACTTGGGTGATTCTTCTTCCTGACAGCAATGTGAAATAATGAAAAGCAAGGATGGATAAGGAATCTTTGCATCTTGTAAACAAAGAGTGAACAACGTATGTTGAGCAATGGAGTCAGAGAACAAGACAAGCTTTTGTATATTTTTTACAGTCAACCCTTTACAATGTGCTCTTATCAAAAAGTGAAGATCCCAAATGTTCTTTTTATCTTCCTATTTATAAGGGATATACCTAATAAACCCTAAAAAGTACAACATAATGAATATCCAATGGAATATTCCTTATGTCTATTACTAAACCTATCCCATTGTTGCTTCCTTGCTCCCTATACTTGACCTCGACAATAATCCCTCTTAAGATGACTCCTCGCCATTGCCGTGGTCGACTCTGTCCTCGACCATATTTATTTGTAGTTATCAAGCCACCCAAATTTAGACAAATACAGTCAGTCCCCCTTCTTGTTGAGGTGGTGATCTTGGACATCCTTGATGAGCGGATCTGGTCTGCAACCATTTAGAAGAAATTCGGTCATGTTGATTGAATCGAATCATCCGAGGTCAAAAAAATAGCATGGCCAACAGGCTTGCGGTTGGCGTGGCTAACATGGGGTGACATCATGGCCACGCGTGTCATCATTACGCGTCTTCCCAATGCAGTGTATGTTCTTCTGTTGTTTCAATTTTGGTGCCATTGACGGTCTTTTGCTTTGATTCTGGTGTCACCCAACCCTATAAATAGATGGGGGAGGGGGGTTCATTTTCGAAAATTTTCATCGTCTCTCATTTCGCATGTGTATTGTTCTTCCTTGATCTTCATCTCCAATATCCGCTTTCAATTTCTTGCAGCCTCTTCAATCCCAGTTCCTGACTTCTTAACCAGTTGATATCTTCTTCTTCAGAATTTGATGCATACGTTTCACAATGAAAATATGTCAAAATCCTTTCATATTCAAGGCGAAGTCTCCGACGCTACTCCTTTATCGGTGACCCTTCCTCCATGTGGTAAGGAATTCATGGTTGAAGAAGAGGAAAGCTTCCCCGCCGTGGAGGAGGTAGTCCCCAAGAACCCTTTGGTTAGACATGACTTCCCAAATAAACTTTCTCCTGCTCCCGCTTAGAAGCTTTCTGAGATGGGACCGCCTCAAATAGCCAATCTCTGGTCTAAATATCGCATTCCTCCTCACATTAAAATTGTTCTGGACGGGGGTGACATAGTACATGTTCACCGACCTGGGTACTGTGCTTTTTATGTTTATCCATTCTTAATTGGTTATTCTCTTCCTCTCCCCCTATTAGCGAAGAAGTTTTGCCGATTTTACAATGTCTGTCGGCTCAACTCTCCCCTAGTTTGTACAAAGTTTTTTTTATGCTGGTGAAGTACGTAGAGTTGGCCGGTTGTGAGGTCAACGTTATCCACCTGTTGCATCTATTTTTGCCCTGCTTTTATAGAGGTACATTGATACACCTGCAACATCGTGGGATCAAAGGGTTGGTGGCCGGGATGGATGATAAGATGAATCAGCAGTTCTGGCATAAGTACTTCTTCAACAAGACCGAACACCTGGTGGCGAATCCGATCGGGTTTCCCGAGCAATAGAACTACAAGCGTAAATATCTTGTTGTATGCTCGTTATTTTCTTTCTTTCTTTCATTTTCGACTCACTCGCGGCTTCCTTATTTTCAGTTGAGAGACGTGCACCTTCTCCCGTCTTCGTAATTGACGATTAGGTGGCTCGCGTGTTACCCCACACCGTGGGAATTCATGACTGAAATCCTTTCACAAGCATTTTGGTCCTAAGATCCGATCCAGTAAGTGTTATTTCTACCTCTCAACTTATTACCGTTCATTATCGCTTTTTGATGCGGCCTTCCTTTGGTTCCAGGTCGGCGAGTTTCCAAAAAGGTGAAGGCTCCCAGCCCAGTGCCTGCATTTTGCCAAGCTATCTCGTTGGCTGGAATGCAATTTGCCTTAGCTGACTCTGCTCGAGGAGTTCAAATTTAATTTCCGCCCATGAGGGACTCCGCCCCTCAAACTGTTTTCATGTAGGATAAGATCTCTTCTCAGCCGATCTTTCACCTTATAGATGATCCATCTAATGGCTAGGAGACATCGTCGAGGAAAAGACGAATGGTGGAGACCGAGATGGTCATTGACATTAACGTTGATCCCGAAAGATTCATTGCTTTGGAAGTGGAATCTGTGCTTACACCAGACATCGAGGCCGTTTCTACGGGGATGTCGTCATGAAGAGGAGACCCTCTGGCTTTGAGGGGGTTAGTGGTAGCAAAAAGCTTACACGGGCCGCAGAAGGTGGCTCATTATCGGCGGCCGGGGAGACTAGAGTTTTCCCTGCGAGGGACGATGACTCTGGCTCGAATGTCGACCCAGAGAAGGTACAAACCTTCATGGAGAGGACTACTCATGTGGATATAAGGACGGAAGGTCCTAATCGGCATATAGTCATTCACGTGGACTACGACTTCTTGGCCAACTCAGAAGGGCGGTGCCGGCCTTTGCTTCCTTGTGCGCGGATTCCGAGAATACGATGCTACAGATGATAAAAGATGTAGATATGTCATGGGTATATCTAGCATGGCCCTCCAAGTAAGTGCTTTTCCATGTTAGGTTAAGTTTTTTTCGTATGTATAATATGCTTACACTGACTTTTTCTCTCTTTTTATTTTGCATGTCAGAATAATGGGGATTGAACGTAATTGATGGGAGGAGCGGATGACGGTCATTTTTAAGAATATGACCTCCAAGTATAAGGAGTACCGTAGCAAGCACCGAACGCTGGCCGACTTCCTCAGCCAGGATGGCGAGTTTCAGTCGCTTCGTGATGGGCTCAAATAGAAAGACGATGAGATAATGAAGAAAGATGAAGAGTTGAGGGAGAGGGACGATGATCTTATGAGGGCCATCTATAGGTGCAGCGAGCTTGAGGCAGCACTGAAGCCCAAGAAGGACGAGCTCAAGGTGAGTAAGGGGGTGATGGCCGAGAATGCTGACCTTCAGGCGCATGTGGCATCCTTAACAGTTGAACTCGAGCAGAGGGAGGCAAGGGTTGTCAATATGAGGGATGATCTGAGTTCCAAGGTCGAAGAATTGGGTCGAGCCAAGAAAGGAAGAATGGCCACTATGGCTGAAGCAGCGGCCCAAGATGACGCCCTCCGTGTTTGTGAGTTCGACGGGCTAATGAGTTGGAGACGTCGATGCTCAAGGTGGCATGGTTGGAGGAATGTATCTAGGGTTTGGAGGTAGAGTTGTCTGAATTAAATGAGCAGGTCGTTATCTTGAGGGATGAGGATACATGACGGCGGGCACAACCGCCTACATCTCATACTTCTGCCGATCCTGGTGTGTCATGGGATTTGTATGAGATGTGGGTCCATGCCGAGGTTCAACTTGACATGTACAAGTCTTTGAAGGCTACCAAGAAAGTTTTCGAACTGGAGCTTGAGGGCATCTGTGTCAAGGCACATGTAGCCCGTGAAGCTCGTGGTTACAATCTTGGTACACCTGACGGGGATGAGGATGACGAAGTCGTGGATAGGCTTGCCCCTGATCCCTAGTATGATATTGAGTATGCCTATGGGGATGATTGATAACTATGGATTTTAGCCTATCTTCTGCTCACTTTTGTTTAGGTTTTGAATAAACAATGTGTAAAAGTATTCCCGAAAACTAACTTAAGGTGTTTACTTGCAGGTTTTGGTCAAATTGAGGCAAAGAAGCCAACATGAACTCATAAAGGAGTCGAACTTGCACAAGCCCAAAGAATTGAACTGTAGCACTGTTAGCTCTATTATTACATAGTCATGTAAGACCTTCCGCTGAGGCGATTTAAAATATATTGTAGCAAAAGTGATGTTCAGAAAAGCTGCAGCCAAGTGCTAACACTACCGCTGACCGCATTACAAAAGCGCGGCCGCAAAGTTACCAGGTGCGGACGCGGTGCAAATTCCACTGAGGGCGTGAAAAAGGTTCAGAGATTTGGTTATTAGAACCTAACTAAGGAACGCGGTCCGCGGATCTTTTATGCGGCTGCGATAGAATCCAATGCGGATGCGGTAGACTTTATGTTGTCCGCGAATCCTAGTCTGGTCTAAGTAAAAAATTTAAGAAATACGGTATGCGCTTGTTTTTGTGCGACCACGAAAGTCCATGAACTGAGGCGCCCAGTATTTCGCTCATAGCGAAACCTCCGTAGGGGTATTTTTGTCTAGCAATTTCAATTGTATATAAATAGATCTTTTTCTTATATTTTAGGTTATCTTTTGTATCAATGAGCTCGTGAACAGCCGTACTTTACCATTTATAGTAATTTTAGAGTAGCTTTAGCTTATATTCTTAGATTTTGTTCTTGTAATCAGCTTTTATGGCTTATATTTCATCTCCATATTTGATTTCTACCTTGATTATGAGTAGCTAAACCTATTAGCTTGGGTTGTGACCCAACCCTAGTGTGGGTATTTAATGGGTCTTCAATTTTAGGGCTTAATTGTTTATGGGTTAGTGATATTTAGCTTTATTCATGCTTTAATTATAGAATTGGTGTTTGCAAACACATATCCGTGCCTTCATGACTTAGATTCTTCTTGAGAAAGAGGGACTAAGTCTAGGAAAATTAGGTTAACAAGAAATTAGGGTGCATTCAAGAGATTGATAGCCCCAATCAAAGGGTTAAACCTAGAGATAGTAATATCTGACTTGAGCCAATTTTATTTGCATTATTGGAACACCCAATTAGGCTTGACAAAGCCAATTAGGGCAAAGTCACTCAAACTACCGAGAGGTATAGAGTGAGTAATTATGTGAAAAGGTTATATCACGACCCCAAATATAACAAGCTTGTCCTAAATTTTAGACCCCATTAGATGCTCGCCTAGGTGTAAGTAACTTCCCTGGTGCTTTTCATCAATTGAGAAAACTATTACAAAAATATTGTACTTAGATTATTTTCAGCAATCAATAGCATTAAACGTAGAATAGAAACAAATCCAAGCATGGTTAGAAGTGCAATTAAAAGCAACAAGCATAGCTAGATTAGATAGAAACCCAACTCCCAACTAATATTAACTCCCTGTAGATATTGATCCCGACCTTTCAGGTAAAAGCTGCATCGACCACTCCTCTCCATTATATAGTGGTGTAGGATAGGAGCCGATCACCTTTTGGCGCTATTGCCGGGGAGTTAAATGGTTTTGGTTATCTATCTGACTAGTTTTGTGTCTTGTTTTTCTTTCCTTCTATTTTACTAAGTTGTGTAAGTTAATCGATTTAGGTACAAAATGGCAAATAATGATCTTCTTGGGAATGTTCTCCCGGGGGAGGAGGTAGATGATAATTTTGAAGATGAGGTGCATCTAGTACCTCAAGCTTGAAGAAGTGGCCACCAGGCCAATGAAAACACTCCAGACCTTTCCTCAGCTCCTCCGTGAGCAGCTCATCGGGTGCTTCCAAATGAAGGTCACGCAAGTGCAATTTTCCCACCCCGAATCTGGGTGGGTAATTTCCATATTACAAATTGGAGTAAAGAGGTTACTTCACATGCGCTTCCCATCAGAATGCATATAAATATCTAAAGGTCTTTGTGGATACCTGGTGGGGAAGCAAATAGACAAATGTGTCGGAGGATGCATTGAGATTGAGATTGTTCCCTTTTTTTACTTAGAGGGAAAGCTTTGGACTGGCTCAAAAGACTCCCCAACCATTCCATAACCATGTAGGATGAGTTGGACAACAAGTTTATAGCCAAGTTTTTCTCACCGAGACATATGGCTGCATTAGGGGATGAGATCTTAGCTTTTAAACATGAGCCAAATAAACCCCATCATAAAATCTAGGAGAGATATAGAACTATTGTCAAGAAATGCCCTAACAGTGATATGACTTAAGCAATGATATAACAGACATTTTATCGGGGTATACACACAACCAATCAATGTGTGGTAAACCAGCTAGCATGGGGTAATTTCAAGAAGCTGCATTATGCCGAGTCCTGTGACATTCTTGATGAGATAGCTAACACTTCCTCAGTCTGGCAGAGTCGGGAAAATGTTCCTCAGGTGGGGCCCTCATGTGATAAATCTTTACACGGAACTTCTAGACCACGGACAAGCCATAGCTGAGTTCACAACAACTATGAACCGGTTAGCCAAAGCACAACTTCAGCAGATTCAGGGACCAAAGCAAGAAAACTCAATGGAAGGGGTTAATCTATTGGTAAACAAGAGGAGACAGCATGGTCAACAAATGCAAAGCAATCAATATCGATATGAGCACAATGGAAGTGGCTACAACCAAGATGACTCGTATAATGATCAAACTGAGGAAGTTTTGTTGCCAAAAACTTTCAAGGACAATGAGGCAATGCTCCAAATCAACAATGGAGATCGCAAAGGAATAATCAAAATTGGGGAAACCAAGGCCAAGAAAATTGGAACAATAACAATAACAACTCAAACAATTGGGAACAACAACCAGAATTGGGGTGGCAATAACAATTGGAGTGGAAATAACAACCAAGGGGGTTGGAATAACGGTAATCAAGGTAATGGGGAGTCGGGCTTTCAAAGGCCTCTGATGTTTCAACAACCAAACAACCTACCTCCATTTCCGTCCCAAGGTCCTAGCTTGTCAAACAATAAGATGGGACGGATTGAGTCAATGTTTGAGCAAATGATGAAGAAAAACACCGACTCTGACGCCCAATTAGCGTCCCATAATACTTCTATCCACAACTTGGAGGTCCAACTTGGCCAAATTTTGCAAGCTTTGAACACTCGCCCTAAGGGGGCACTACCTAGTGACACGGTAGTAAACCCGAAGGGTGGGAACAATACCGGCCACACAATGGCGGTAACCACAAGGAGCGGTAGAGGTGGTGAAGCAAGTACCTCAAAGCAAAAGAAAGTTATGAGTGATGATGTTGAAATACAAAATGACGATCCAATAGTTGATGAGCAAGTGAGTGAAGAGGATTTGAATGGTGAGGTGAGAATTGAAATTCATGACAATGAGGAGGAGACTCAAAATGACGTGAACCCGTCTAGGGAACACATGCTAGACATACAGAAAACAGTAACGCCTAAAGACAAGGCTCCTTTTCCAAGGCCTCTTCCGCATTACCCTCAAAGACTTGCAAAGAAAAAGAATGAAAACCAATTCAAGAAGTTTATTTATATGATGAAAATCTTTTCGATCAATGTGCCTTGGTGGAAGCTCTTGAGAAAATGTCAGAATATGCCAAGTTTATGAAAGACTTGATAACTAAAAAGAGATCTATGGATTGTGAGACCATCAAAATGACTCATCAAGTGAGTGCCATTTTGCACTCGATGGCTACAATGCTTGAAGATCCCAATACATTTGCCATTCCATGTACCATTGGGAGTGCAGAGTTTGCAAAGGCCTTGTGTGATTTGGGAGCAAGTATAAATTTGATGCCTTACTCTGTATTCAAAACTTTGGGTATTGGTCAACCGAGAGCTACTTTAATAAGATTTTAAATGTAGGATCAAACAATGAAGAGGTCTCTTGGTATTATTAATGATATTCTTGTGCGAGTCGACGAGTTCATACTTCCCACGAATTTTGTGATTCTGGAATGCGAGGTTGACTATGAGGTGCTGATCATATTGGGGAGACCTTTACTAGCTACAAGGAAGGCCTTGGTTGATGTAGAAGTAGGGGAGCTCACCTTCCAAGTGGGTGATGAAAAATTTGTGTTCCATGTCTGCAAATCAATGAGGCAGCCCAATAGCAACGAAGTATGTTCCTTTGTTGATCTTGTGACCGAGGTGATTGTTGAAGACACCAGTATTGTGATAAATTTGGAGGACCCTTTGGAAGCTATATTGTTGAACCATGATGTGACTGAGGATGAAGGCTTGCTAGAGTATGTCAATGCTTTACAAGGAATGAGTTCTTACACATATGAGCCTCTAAAACTTTCCTTGGATCTTGAGAACCGAAAGACTCCACCAACAAAGCCCTAAATCGAGGAACCTCCCGTATTGGAGTTGAAGCCTTTTCCTTCACACCTCAGGTATGAATTTTTGGGCCCTTGTTCAACTTTACCTATTATTCTTTCTTCGTGCTTAACTAACGTGCAGGTAGATGCCACCCTTACAGTGCTCCAAATAAGGAAGAAGGCAGTTGGATGGACTCTAGATGATATTCAGAGGATAAGCCCCGCCTTTTTCATACATAAGATTATACTTAAGGATGATGCCAAACCCTCCGTGGAACATCAAAGGAGGTTGAATGAGGCTATGCAAGATGTCATCAAGAAGGAAGTTATCAAGTGGTTGGATGCAGGGGTTGTGTACCCATTTCAGATAGTTCATGGACTTCGCCGGTACAATGTGTGCCAAAGAAGGGGGTATGATTGTGGCCACAAATGAGCAAAATGAGTTGATCCCCACTAGGATTGTCACCGGATGGAGGGTATGCATAGATTACTAAAAGCTAAACAAAGTGACCCACAAAGATCATTTTCTGTTGTCCTTTCTTGACCAAATGTTGGATAGACTTGCCAGGCGTTCCTACTATTACTTTTTGGATGAATACTCAAGTTACAACTAGATTTTTATTGCATCGGAGGACCAAGATAAAACTATCTTCACATATCCGTATGGCACCATTGCATTCTCATTGATGCCGTTTGGTTTTTGTAATGCACCGACTACATTTCAGCGGTGTATGATGTCTATATTTACGGACATGGTGAAGGACTTCTTGGAAGTGTTCATGGATGATTTTAGTGTTGTGGGTGACTCCTTTGAAGCATGCTTGAATAATCTTGACAAAGTGTTGGCCCGATATGAAGAGACCAACCTAGTGTGTAATTGAGAAAAGTGCCACTTTATGATCGAGAAGGGCATTGTCCTCGGCCATAAGGTCTCAAAGAATGGTATCGAAGTGGACAAATCAAAGATTGAAGTAATTTCAAAACTCCATCCTCCTAATTCTGTCAAAGGAGTGAGGAGCTTTCTTACTCATGCGGGGTTCTACCAAAGGTTCATCAAGGACTTCTCAAAGGTGGTGATCCTTTGTGCAAGTTGTTGGAAAATGATGCAAAGTTTGTGTTCAATGATGATTGCATGAAAGCTTTTGAGCTTCTCAAGTATAGATTGACTACTACTACCATCATCACCGAACCCAATTGGAGCTTGCCATTTGAGCTCATCCGTGATGCTAGTGACATTGCGGTAGGAGCATTTTTGGGGCAAATGATCAACAAAATATTTCATCTGGTCTACTATGCAAGAAAAATGATGAATGATGCACAAGTCAATTATACTGTGACCGAAAAGAGTTACTAGCCATTATTTTTTCCATGGAAAAGTTCAGGCCATATCTCATGGGTACCAAATGTTACACCCCATTTTAACATAGGTCAGATTAGAGTATAACATATTGGCTAATCCGAGTTTTAATTAATAAGAGAATCACCACCTAATTATTTTAAAGGTGAATTAGGACACAAATTTTAACTAAATAGTGCTTAAAGTTAACTCTGTTTTACGGTCTACTTAACCTTAAAAATTTAGGTAAGGGTTCTAATTAATCCTATAGGGAAGGTTGTTAAAGCACCATATATGACCCGTTTAATTACGGTTAACCGGCCAAACTTAGGTTAATTAGTCTAAAGGTCTTGTTAAAAATAAAAGTATAGCATTTTAAATACCCTTTTTAGTATTTTGAAATACAACTTAGCTCAATAATTAAGTATTTGAAAATAGTGCTACGTGAATAAGGCATATGAGCGTGCAAAAAACTATAATATATATTAATTAAATCAGAAAAATATTTTGCTAAGAGTATAGATTGAAAAAAATTTAACCTATACGTACCATATTTGTATTTTAGCTAACAAAGCATCATTTAAACACTAACTACCAATTTTTCTTCCAAAAGGTTAAACAAATTTGATTCTATTATTATATTAAAAGTTAGAGTAATGAGTATTTATTAAACTATTGAGTTTTAAAAAAAACCTTTGCAATTGGGTCATATTTTGAAGTTATAAAACGTACTTAGTAATAATCAAGGCAGAATCTCAAGTGGTTAATACAGCCTTAGCTGTTAATATATCTCTTAAACATTAGATTCAAACTATCACCCAAAGAAACTGGAACTAAAGCCAGACACATAAGAAAAAAGAAAACCAAAAACCAAACCACACAACAGGTAGATAATCATAACAAAAACAAAAAGGGAATGTTAAAGAAGAGAAAGAAAAGAAGGTCGCCATAGGCGTCCCGAAGCGAAGTGCGCTTGTTTTCTTGCTATCCGATGACTCTATAGGAAGATGGGATGTGATGATCCGTTCTCTGGTATGGAGAGTCTTGCATTAAGACTCCATGTAGCTCCAAGTGCACATGCAAAAGAGAGAACAAAACAAAAATTAGAATGAACTTAGTTTCCGAGCAAACATAGGATAAAGACACCATGAATCATACTATAAACTTATAAGCTTACAACATAGAAGACACATTTATCATGTTAAGATGTTATACTAACAGATTCATATCACTAATTCAAGCACATCCTGAAATGAAGTATTCAAGTAGATGTTTTCTATTTCCTCATTTAAAGCTTAAGATGTAGCAATTACTAGTTTAGAGTATCCTAAGGCATGCTTTACTAAGTAAACAAATAAATCTTATATGATGAAAAAGTGAGTGAATAAATCTTGATATGTAGTATTTAGTATGTCATTATCAGAATGCAAATGAGCATCTCTACTACATCGTGACAGAGGAGGTACCAAGGATAATATATCTAGCTTAGTTTGGCCCAGCTATTAATGCATAAAATGTCTCTTAAGACTATAATTCTAAGCCATAGATTTGACAGAGAGTTTAAATTTCTAAATGATCTTAGGGTAGAAGAATTATTTATGAGACCTTTTATGGGCGTGCTAAATAACGAGTGTAACTCACTCATTTACAAGATATTCTTAGCTAATTGTTTCTTCTAAACTCATACTGTGATATGGACATTTAAGCATAAGAGAAAGAATGTCATAAATCATAGTATCTGAATTTAATATAGCAAGGAATCACATGTAGGTTCATTTGTAGTCTTCAGACAAATCAGAAAAGATTTGTATGGTTTAAATATTAAATCAAGAAGAAATCTTATATGGTCTTTATTTCTTAAAAATGAATATATTAGCATATTAATAGAAAATACTTTCTTGTTACTTGGATAAACAAACAATTGTTAGTCTAATCAGCACATTCATAAATGGGTTGTGTAAGGCCCGTGAAATCCCTACTCGAAAACCCGGATCCCGTGGTGCCAAGTTAGGAGTATGTGTTAGCAATTCATAAAATACTTGCTCGCCGCGGCGCGGACCTTTTTGGATCGAATAATGCATTAAAAAGTCAAGAATAAGTTTCCAGAAAAATGCAAGAAATGCGGTCCAGAATGCGGCCGCAGATCAGGTATGCGGACCGTATATCTGCCGCGGAGTTAGTCAGAATATTGGTTAAAATTGAAGTCAGCTATGCGGTCAAAAATGCAGTCGCATAATCGAAATGTGGACCGCATAGTCGTCGCATATTTTCCTTTGAATTTTGGTGAGGGTCAGTTCTGCGGTGCAATTTGCGACCGCAGAACGCGAATGCGGACCGCATTCTTACCGCAGACTGAGTCAGAGTGTCCAGTTTCTGGGGAGCATTTTGCGGTCCATTATGCGGACCGCATGTTTACTCTGCGATCACAAATGCGATCGCATCTTTGACTCGGGGCTCTAATTTTCTAATTTTTAACCCGACCTCCATATCGATATATCCGGTGTTATAGCTCATTTTAAGCATTCTTCTGAGCATTTCTAGAGGGAGAGAGAGAGAGTTGAGAGGGTTTTTAGAAAGGGAAAGTCTCCCCATCAAATTACTCCATGAGATATGGCTAAATCCTTGAAGAAAATCAAGTAAAGACCCCTAGACCTTCATCTCATGAGATCAAAGTGCTAAGAGTTCCGGAAATTTGTAAAAGAGTAAGGAAAGCTTTATTGAGGTATGTATGGCTAAAACCCCCCTTTTTTATAAGAAATTGAGCTCCGTTGTCATTTACGAAAGTATGGTAAGATTTGAATTAGTTAGTGTATTGATTGTTATTACGCATAAATGGATTTGCATATATCTATACATATTCGTGAAGGATGTGCCTTAATGTGAATAATGTACCAATCTTGATAATTAGAGAATGACGAAAAAGTACAGTTATGTGTTGAAATACTTGGACTATAAGCCAACATCGAAACAAAGAATTATTCATGCTAGCTATGTGCTTACTTACCTGTGATTGCAACTTGAATTATATTTGATATATATGTATATGATCACAACTTGTAAAACGAACATTGAAAAGGGAAAACAATGTGATGATGGTGGCCATGAGTGCCCAGGAATTGTTATGATATGTGTGAAATAAAGATTTGAAGGTGTTGACTAATGAGACTAGAGTAATGCCTCCAATGAGGTGACCTAGCCGATCGGGTCGTGATCGGACACCATGCCGCACACATGGTGGTAATGTGCTGATATTGAATTCCGGATAAGGGAAATGGAATATTGATTGAGAGTAATGCTTCCAATGAGGTAACTTAGCCGGTCGGGTCGTGACCGGACTCCGCTCTAGATAGCGGTGGTATTGAGAACAGTAGTGAACATGTGACCGAAATGCCCTAATCTATGTTTTGGAAATTGTATGAAAGATTAAATGAATTGCATCTTTGATTTACCCATGTTATTTACTTGTAACTGTTTGATAGTTCTTTCTAGTAAAATGGTGTTTAGTTATACATACCAGTACAATTCAAATGTACTGACGTCCCTTTTGCCGGGGGCGCTACATTCGTGTTATGATTGTCGTGTTATGATTGTAGGTGGTTCTATAGCAGGCACTCCAGTCCACCAGCAGTAGCACCTCCTCCACTTTCTGTCAGCTGTGTTGGTGAGCCCCTTTCCCCTAAGGGCCCTGCGTGGCTTATGCCGCTGTTCTTCCCGGAGTTTTATTTTTGTATTTGTGTAAGGTATCGCCGGAGCCTTGTTGCCAGCATTTCTGTATTATTCTTCAGTTATATTGAGAGGCTCGTAGACAGGTTGTGGGTTGTGTTGGGAATTGAAATTAAGATTGAAATATTGGTATTTGGCAACGATTTACAAACTTGTAATATTTTGATATTTATAATTTAAGCTGCTAATGAAAATGAAATAGAAATCGTTAATTATACGTTGATAGAATTTGATGAATGGAGTCCATCTCCTATTTATTCATGAGTTAGTTTGGGTAGAATGAGACCTAACAGGCTTGCTCGGTCGGATTTACTCGGTTGAGCGCCGGTCGCGCTCCTCGAATTTTGGTGCGTGACAGGGTGTCTATTTGTCTTTGTAACCTTGATTCACAATTTTACGAAGTGAAAAGTTTTCCAAGCCATTATTTTTTTTTTTAAAAAATAAATATTGAAAATATCCTACAAACTTGACTTTTATTAAGGTGTAAAAGAAAGTACGAGGTGAGACAAGAATATCCTATATTCATGGTTTCCACTATTTAAAACTCAAATTCGCAATGATGAACCCACCTCAACTATAACTTAAAAATTAGATTTTAGAATACGTGATATATAGGTAAATAGATATTTAACCGTACAACCAATAAATCCTATAAAGATGTTTTTCTATCATGCGCAATAGGACAACAAAGAGAGCAATTTTTTAACAGAATAGATTCACTCTTTTCAGCATACTTAATGACCAAACTACTGATTAAACTTAAGAATCGCATTGCTAAGATAATTAGATTAAACCATCCATTCTCACTTATTAGAATGATTTATTGTATTGCCATGAAAAGCTTGACTAAATAAAATTCCTTATTTTAACGATGAGTTTTAAACTACCATTATATTTTCCATCAATCGTCAAAACTAGAATGGTATACTCTTTCAAAACAACAAATATGAGAATAAGCACATTTTCCTCAACTTTAACTAAAGATGCAGAAGTATGGTATTTCTACAAAGAAAAGTGAGCCAACAACTAAATATGTGAGAAATCCATGTTTATTTATACATCATTTCGGATCGACAGAGAGGTGTAGTTCAACACCTATTCTTGTGATATGCAAAAACGTGAGACACAAACCAAAACCAATACTACTTCAAACACACATGCTAAATTGACAACATACTTTAATAAGACAACAGAAAAGAAAAGGAGAAAGACACTGACCTATTGCAATGCAACGAACTTGGGCGCATCGAATAGATCTATAGATTCTGGCTTCGGACTTGAACTCGAGCTTACAACCGCGAACTTTGAAAAGAAAAATTCCTCTGTTATAGCAAGAAATAACAGAGGCCACACAACTAAGAATTTTAGAGTATTTTGAAGAAGAAAATTATTTGAAGATGGCTCCAAGAGTAGTCCTAAATTATTACCAAACCTCGGTATTTATAGAAGAACTACTAGGGCTTTTCTAGGGTTAATTTGGGTGGGATTCTTGAAGGAATTTTCATTCAAAATGGACGTTTTAAATTTGATAGTTGATCTTGGACGGATTTTGCACACATCACATGATTTGGTCAAAAAGGCGTGATTTGTTCCAGTCCTTACCCGAACGAGGCTGTGGTCTGCTTCAATTTGATTTCGAAGTTGTCAAGCACAAATAAGAAAGAGGAAAAGAAATATCCTTTGGAATATTTAGATACATAATAAGATTAGAGAGACCTTTTTGCACAAAAATGGTGCGTCATTCCTCTGCTTGAAAGATATAAGAGCTTGGAAGTTTTCTAAAAATGGAGAAGGGAGTGGGGTGTCTGTTTTGAGGGAGATAGAGAGAGGTTAGGAGATTTAGGTTATGAAAAAGCGTAAAAATTGCACGGGGTTTAACCTTTAGCCGCTTTGTCTTTTTGTTTGCTCTGTACCCACTTTTTAAAAAATTTCAGCTTCCCTTTATAACTGAGAAACTTCAGCTCTAGAGCTGAAGTTTTCAGGTTACTAAACAAAAACTTCAGCTCTAGAGCTGAAGTTTTTGGGTTACTAAACAAAAACTTCAGCTCTAGAGCTAAAGTTTTTATTTTATAACTAGGAAACTTCAGCTCTAGCTGAAGTTTTTATTTTTTAACTAGCAAACTTCAGCTCTAGAGCTGAAGTTTTTATTTTATAACTTGAAAACTTCAGCTCTAGAGTTGAAGTTTCCGGGTTACTAAACAAAAACTTTAGCTCTAGTGCTAAAGTTTTTATTTTATAACTGAAAAACTTCAGCTCTAGAGCTGAAGTTTTTATTTTATAACTTGAAAACTTCAGCTCTAGAGTTGAAGTTTCCGGGTTACTAAACAAAAACTTTAGCTCTAGTGCTAAAGTTTTTATTTTATAACTGAAAAACTTCAGCTCTAGAGCTGAAGTTTTTATTTTATAACTTGAAAACTTCAGCTCTAGAGTTGAAGTTTCCGGGTTACTAAACAAAAACTTTAGCTCTAGTGCTAAAGTTTTTATTTTATAACTGAAAAACTTCAGCTCTAGAGCTGAAGTTTTTATTTTATAACTTGAAAACTTCAGCTCTAGAGTTGAAGTTTCCGGGTTACTAAACAAAAACTTTAGCTCTAGTGCTAAAGTTTTTATTTTATAACTGAAAAACTTCAGCTCTAGAGCTGAAGTTTTTATTTTATAACTTGAAAACTTCAGCTCTAGAGTTGAAGTTTCCGGGTTACTAAACAAAAACTTTAGCTCTAGTGCTAAAGTTTTTATTTTATAACTGAAAAACTTCAGCTCTAGAGCTGAAGTTTTTATTTTATAACTTGAAAACTTCAGCTCTAGAGTTGAAGTTTCCGGGTTACTAAACAAAAACTTTAGCTCTAGTGCTAAAGTTTTTATTTTATAACTGAAAAACTTCAGCTCTAGAGCTGAAGTTTTTATTTTATAACTTGAAAACTTCAGCTCTAAAGCTAAAGTTTCCGGGCAACTAAACAAAAACGTCAGCTCTAAAGCTGAAGTTTTTATTTTATAACTGACAAACTTCAGCTCTAGAGCTGAAGTTTTCCGGTTACTAAACAAAAACTTATAAAATAAAACTTCAGCTAGCTGAAGTTTTTATTTTATAACTGGCAAACTTCAGCTCTAGAGCTGAAGTTCGCGAATTACAAAATAAAAACTTCAGCTCTAGAGCTGAACTTCAGGTCCGACTACTAAAATGCTGAAGTTTTGTGTAATTGCCTTTGTTACTTCAGCCCTGTGTGCTAAAGTTATGTGAAAAAGCAGGTACGCTTGTAATTTTTTTTGTAAAGCAGGTACAGGTTAAACTGTGACAAAAAAAGCGGGTATAGATGCAAATGCCCCTGAAAAAGCTGGGCTGTTGGATCTGTTATTGGGCTATTGAAGTGATGGGATCCTGAAAGGTGGTGGGCCGAAAACCATGGCCTTTTCCTTCTTCCAAATAATTTAATTTTGCTCTCATATCTTAATAACTTGGACTCAACACAAATTTCATAAATAAACAATAATAAGTAAATATAACATATTTGTAGCAGTAAAACTAATATATTATTTTTTTTTAAAATAAAATTACGTTGAGTAATAAACTTATCTAAATATGGAATTCTTTCTCCCCAAAAAATGGAACTTTCCCCTCCCTTTGGCCAAATACCACTCCTAATTAATTGTTGAATCTCTCCGAAAATTCATTATTGTTTTCAATAACTTTCTTCCTTTAAGAGAATTCGAAGACTTAGAGAAGTGGTAGAGGTGTATGGATTAAAATTAAAATCATGTATTTGCAAACAACTTGAAAATAGTCCATCGTGCTAAATTACACAAACCGATTGGCACGATTTGATTGAAATTTGTATCCACTATAAATTATTCCCGATACTTCAAAATCCTTTAACTATGACCATTTTAAAATAGCAACCATAAAAATAAACTTGTCTTTCAAAACTCTACGAAACTTCAAAAAATATGTGTATAATATAGTACTATATATGTTGTGTTATATAATGTGTATTTTATGTGCATCACACACACACACACACACACAAACACACACACACACACACACACACACACACATATATATATATAAATATATATATATATATATATATATATATATATATATATAT
>MU674550.1:106288-126914 GCA_026770625.1 Nicotiana glauca
AAATATATATATATATATATAATGTGTATAAAACTAAGGTATATGCATCCAACTATGATTATTATTATTATTAATAGACTAACCGCTTCAATAAATATAACAATAATAGTAATAAAAGATAACAAGGGCATGAAATTATTAATGACTAGGGAGTACTAGAAAATTAATCAGAAGAAAGGTAGGAGAAAATTGGGTATCAACAGCTGTGACGACCCAAAGGGTCATCACCTATTTTTTCATTTATTCCGTACTTCCGAGGCCTTGAAAACCTCATTTTTAATCGTCCGAATTGCGTGCTCAGTTCGGGCGTGTAGCCGAAAAGCTTATATGTTAAATTCTGTGAAACATTTCTAAAATATGGATTTAAAATGATTAGAGTTGACTTTGGTCAATATTTTAGGTAAACGGAGCTGGACCCGTGATTGGATGGTCCCAGAGGGTCCGTAGAAAAATATGGGACTTGGGTGTATGCCCAGAATCGAAATCCGAGGTCCCGAGCTCGAGATATGAATTTTTTAAGAGAAATTGTTTTCTGAATTTAATATGAAAATTTTAAATGAAAATGGATCATAAAGTATTGGCATCAGGCCCGTATTTTAGTTTCGGCGCCCGGTACATGTCTTATATGTGGTTTATGCGCTTCCTGTGAAATTTGGTTAAAATCGGACATCATTTGACGTGTTTCAGACCTAAATATCTAAAAATGAAAGTTTAAGAAGTTTGATGAAAAAGTGATGATTTTTAGGTTTGATTCCTCGTTTATGATGTTATTTTGGCGATTTGACCGTACGGTTAAATTCGTAAGATGCTGTTGAGTTAGTGTGTGTGTTGGGCCCCGAGGGCTCGGGAGTGTTTTGGAGGTCTGTCGGAGTGGTTTTTGAACTTAGAAAGTTGTAGAAAATCTGGTATATGTGCACAGGGATTTCCTTCATCGCGATCGCACCCTTCCGCTCGCGTTCGCGTAGTACTGAGTCTTCCTCCTTCGCGTTCGCGTCCTGAACCTCGCGATCGCGTAAGGCAAAAATGGGAGCCCAGTAACTTCCTCTTCGCGTTCACCTTCCACCGTCCACGAACGCATAGCATGGCTAACTCCTTCATCGCATTCGTGTACCCCGTATCGCGTTCGCATAGACCAAAGTCTTGGACCCCCAGCCTTTCCTTATATGTGTTCGTCTTCCCGCGATCGCGATGCTCTGCCCGTGTGACCCTTCGCGAACGCATCCCCATTTCCGCGAACGCGAAGGTAAATCTGCCCAGTTATATTTTAATTTTCAGAACAGTATGGTCGCGAAATTTTCATAAAAACATCTGAGCTCCTTCTTCTCCAAGATCCTTAGGCCTCCATTGAAGCTTCATTTCATCAAGACCTCTTGGGTAAGTAAATTCCCACTCATTTCCTTCATTTTCCTTCATTAATTAATAAGTTTCTAAGCCTTAATCATGTAATCTAGGGTTGAAATTGGGGGGGAAAGGGTAGAGTTAGGGCTTTTCGATTTTCTTCGATTTAGACCTCGTTTTGGGGTCGAATTTGAAAACAAATTATATATTCGGGCTCGTGGGGGAATGGGTGATATGGAATTGGTTCGAACCTCAGGTTTTGACCAAGCGGGCCCGGGGTCGATTTTGGAATTTTTGGAAGAAAGGTTGGGAATCTGTATTTAGGCATTGGGCTTGATTTGTTTAGCAATTATTGATATTATAAAGTTGTTATTTTTGATTTGATTGAGTTGGAGCCGAATTCGAGAGGGAAAGTGGTCGTTGTGGATTGATTTAGCCGTGGAAGTTGAGGTGAGTGTTTGGTCTAACTCTGGCTTGAGGGAATAGGAGTAGAGTCTTATTTGCTAATTGCTAATTGTCGAGTACGGTGTATAGGCATGGTGACGAGTATCTATACACTGGTGTCGAGCATGACCTGCGTCCTAAATTGCTAAATATTGAATTCGTAATTGGTTTTTATGAGAAATTGGTTGGAAATCTTTAACGCTGAGCAAGTAATTGTTGAGACTAAGTATGGGTTTAATTGTGTTAAGTAGAAATTGAATGAGTTTGGTTATAGTTGGATCTCCCTTGTCGGGATAGTTTATTTATATTACCTTGTTCCGTTGCCGGGATAGTTTATTATAACATCTTTCTCCCTTGCCAGGATTATTTTGTGTATTGTGTTGAAAGAAATGGGATCGAGTGGTACGCCTACCACATAATATTATGAAATGGGATTGAGTGGTACGCCTACCACGTGATATTATGAAATGGGATCGAGTGGTACGCCTACCATGTGATATTATGAAATGGGATCGAGTGGTACGCCTACCACGTGATATTATGAAATGGGATCGAGTGGTACGCCTACCACGTGGTATTATGAAATGGGATCGAGTGGTACGCCTACCACGTGACATTATGAAATGGGATCGAGTGGTACGCCTACCACGTGATAATATGAAATGGGATCGAGTGGTACACCTACCACGTGATATTATGAGAAATGGTATCGAGTTGCACGCCTGCAACGAGATAAAAATTTAAAGGTGACAGTTGTATTTATGTTTATTCCGTGTGTAAGTTAAATTGTAGTATTTTCATATTTCCTGAGATTCTACTTTCACTTGTTACCCCGAAGCATGTCTCCCCCTCCCAACTTTAACTGTTTATTTCTACTGTTTCTCTATCGTATTTGTATGTATATATTTGCACAGGTTTATTTGGAATCTGGTCCTAGCCTCGTTACTACTTCGTCAGGGTTAGGCCAGGCACTTACCAGCACATGGGGTCGGTTGTGTTGATGCTACACTCTATGCATCTTTTTGCACAGATCTAGGTGTTGGAGCAGCATTTGAGTAGCAGTAGCAGCCTGGGGGCGAGCTCTCTGTCCAGAGACACTGAGGTAGCCTTGCAGGCGTCCGTAGGCCGGAGTCTCATCTATCCTTTTCTTTAGTAATTATCTCTTGTATTCGAGATAGACATTTTACATTTTCTTTCAAAACATTGTATTTAGAAAAATCTTAGTAGTTCGACTTCACTTCTTGGGTAGAGGTTCTTGTTGGAAATTCCTGTATTTATTTCAGTTATCAAAAATTTGAGACTTATGCTTATCATTATGTTTTTCATTGCTTTTACTTAAATGCTGTAATTATTAAAAAGGGATATGTGTTCAACGGAAAGTAATTGAGTTGGCTTGCCTAGCTTCTATTAGTAGGCGTCATCACGACTCCTGAGGATGGAAAATTCGGGTCGTGACAAGTTGGTATCAGAGCACTAGGTTACATAGGTCTCACAACTCGCGGACAAAACTCGGTAGAGTCTGAGGGATCGATATGGAGACGTCTGTATTTATCCCTCAGAGGATATAGAGTTAGGTAAAAATTCGCATTTGTTCTCTCTTTTCGTGCGGTTCTGTTTCTCAAACATCGATTGAACTTCTACTCTGTTCTTTCGTAGATGGCAAGAACACGCGCTTCATCGTCTACCGCTCAGCAGTCCGAGCCCCGAGCAGCAGCCCAAGAGGCGGAGCCTCAGGTTGAGTTTGAGGAGGAGGTTCCAGCCCTAGTAGTTCCGGTGGGCCCAGCTTAGGTCCCAGAGGGGTTCATCGCCACCCTAGTTCTTCAGGACGCTCTAGTCCGATTGGTAGGCCTCATAAAAGGTATCATTCGAGCCAGTTTGCTTCCAGTGGTTCAGCTAGCGGTGGCAGGTCAGCTGAGTATGGTGGCTCAGGCCGGGAGTGAGATCACTTTTCAGGAGGAGGCCAATGTGGGCCGTAGAGTTGAGATAGTTCTGCCATAGGGAGGCGGTCATGGGTCGTATAAGAGACCCCGTCATGCAGGCAGATTCAGTGGTACCTCGTCAGGAGGTAGAGGTTCTTATGGTAGAGGCCATCCTCCCAAGCCCTTTCAGTTAGGTCTCTAGGTCACTCATGGTACTTCAGGTGGTCATTCAGGTCGACAGGGTCGACCTCAGTTTCCGCAGTTACAGCAGTCGCGTGGATGTTATGAGTGTGGCGAGTAAGATCATCTTAGGAGGGCTTGCCCGAGGTTGAGGAGTGCTCAGCTGCACCAGCCGAAGACTTGCCATGCTTGTGGTGACTCGAGGCACATTGTCAGATATTGCCCTCGAGTTTATGGCAACTCTCAGCATCAGAGTTCTCGTGCTATGGTTCAGGCACCAGAGGTTCCACATCCTGCCCAGCCAGCTAGAGGCGAGGGCAGATGTCATAGAGGTAGAGGTAGAGGTCATTGAGGTGGAGCTCAGGCCGCTAGAGGTAGAGGCCAGCCAGCAGTCAGGCCAGAGGCTGAGTCTTCAGATCCAGACATTAGAGGTACTATTTTGATTTGTGATAGAGATGCTTCAGTGCAATTTGACCCTGGGTATACGTATTCGTATGTGTCGTCCTATTTTGCACCGTACTTGGTCATGCCTAGTGATGGTTTGAGTATTCCTGTATATGTATCTACACCGGTGGGTGGTTCTATAGTGGTCGGCCTAGTTTATCGTTCCTGTGTGGTAGTGTTTGAGGGTCTTGAGACCCGTGTTAATTTGGTTCTTTTAGACATGGTGGATTTCGACTATATTGGGGTTGGATTGGTTGTCCCCTTATCATGCTATCTTGGATTGTCACGCCAAGACCGTGACCTTGGCTTTACTAGAATTGCCCTATCTGGAGTGTAGAGGGACCCCAGGTCTTTCCACCTGCAATGTCATATCATATGTGAAGGATCGACGCATGGTCGAGAAGGGGTGTTTAGCTTATTTGGCGTATGTTGGCGACTCCAGCGCAGAGGTCCCTTCTATTGATTCTATCCCCAATGTTCAGGATTTTCCTGAGGTTTTCCCTACAGACCTGCCGGGTATACCGCCCGACAGGGATATTGATTTCTGTATTGATCTGGCTCCGGGCACGCAGCCCATTTCTATTCCGCTGCATCGCATGGCCCCGCCAAAGTTGAAAGAGTTAAAGGATCGGTTGCAGGATTTGCTTGAGAAGGGTTTTATTAGGTCCAGCATTTCACCTTGGGGTGCGCCAATGTTATTTGTGAAGGAAAAGGATGGTTCGATTAGGATGTGCATTGATTACCGGCAATTGAACAAAGTGGTGATAAAGAATAAGTATCCACTGTCGAGGATTGACGATTGTTCGACCAGCTTCAGGGTGCAAAGGTATTTTCAAAGATAGATTTGAGGTCTGGCTACCATCAGCTGAGGATTAGGGCGTCTGATATCCCTAAGACAGCATTCCGCACTCGATACGGGCATTATAAGTCTCTGGTCATGTCATTTGGGTTGACCAATGCCCCAGCATCGTCTATGGAGTTGATGAACCGAGTGTTCAGGCCTTATTTGGACTTGTTTGTGATAGTCTTCATTGATGATATTCTGATATACTCCCACAGTTAGGTGGAGCACGAGTAACACCTCAGAGTGGTTCTTCACACTCTGAAGGATAGTCAGTTATATGCTAAGTTCTCGAAGTGTGAGTTAGGTTGAGTTCAGTTGCATTTATAGGTCACGTTGTATCAGCAGAGGGTATTCAGGTGGACCCGAAGAAGATTGAGGCAGTCAAGAACTGGCCTCAACCAGCATCAGCCACAGAGATTCAGAGTTTCTTGGGGTTAGCAGGCTACTATCGTCGGTTCGTGGAGAGGTTTTTATCTATCACAGCCTCGATGACCAGGTTGACCCAGAAGGGTGCCCAGTTCAGATGGTCGGATGAGTGTGAGGCGAGCTTTCAGAAGCTCAAGATAGCTCTGACTACGGCACCGGTGTTGGTTTTGCCGACAGGTTCAGGGCCTTATACAGTCTATTGTGATGCTTCCCGTATTGGGCTTGGTGCAGTATTGATGCAGGATGGCAGAGTTATTTCCTATGCTTCGAGGCAGTTGAAGATCCACGAGAAGAATTACCCGGTTCATGATCTAGAGTTGGCATCCATTGTTCATGCTTTGAAGATTTGGAGGCATCATCTATATGGTGTGACGTGTGAGGTGTACATTGATTACAAGAGTCTTTGGTATCTGTTCAAGCAGAAGGAGTTGAATTTGAGGCAGAGGAGGTGGTTGGAGTTGCTAAAGGACTATGATGTTACTATCTTGTATCATCCGGTTAAGGCCAATGTGGTGGCCAATGCATTGAGTAGGAAGTCCGCCAGCATGGGTAGTCTTGCTTATATTCTGGTCAACCAAAGACCGATTGCTTTGGATGTTCAGGCCTTGGCCAATCGTCTTGTGAGGTTGGATATTTCTGAGCCTAGTAGAGTGTTAGCTTTCACGGTCGCTCGTTCTTCATTGTTGGAGCGTATCCATGATCGGCAGTTTGATGATCCCCATTTTTGTGTCCTGAAAGACACGGTGCAGCGTGGAGGTGCCAAGAGGGTGACCTTAGATGATGATGGTGTTTTGAGATTGCAGGGGCTAGTTTGTGTGCCCAATGTTGATGGGATTCGAGAGTTGATCTTAGCGGAGGGCAATAGTTCTCGGTATTCTATTCACCCGGGCACCGCAAAGATGTATCAGGATCTGAGGCAACACTATTGGTGGCGCAGAATGAAGAAAGATATTGTTGCATATGTGGCTCGATGTTTGAACTGTCAGCAGGTTAAGTATGAGCATCAGAGGCCTGGTGGATTATTTCAGAGGATTGAGCTTCCCGAGTGGAAGTGGGAGAGAATTACCATGGATTTTGTTATTGGACTTCCGATGACTCGGAAGAAGTTTGATGCAGTTTGGGTCATTGTTGATAGGCTGACCAAGTCAGCGTATTTTGTTCCTGTTGTAGCCACCTATTCATCCGAGAGATTAGCTAAATCTACATCAGAGAGATTGTTCGCCTTCATGGGGTTCCAGTATCTATCATTTCGGACCAGGGTACGCAGTTTACCTCGCGCTTATGGAGAGCAGTTCAGCGAGAGTTGGGCACCCAGGTTAAGTTGAGCACAGCATTTCATCCTCAGACGGACGGACAGTCCGAGCGGACTATTCAGATATTGGAGGATATGCTCCGAGCCTGTGTCATTGATTTTGGAGGATTGTAGGATCAGTTTTTTCCTTTAGCTGAGTTCGCCTACAACAACAGCTACCAGTCCAGCATTTAGATGGCTCCATATGAGCCGTTGTATGGTAGGCGGTATCGGTCTTGGGTTGGGTTGTTTGAGCCGGGAGAGGATCAGTTATTGGGTATAGATTTAGTTCAGGAGGCCTCGGATAAGGTCAAGATCATCTAGGATAGACTTCGAACAGCTTAGTCCAGGAAGAAGAGTTATGCAGACTGCAAGGTTCGAGATGTGGCTTTCATGGTTGGTGAGCGGATATTGCTCGATGTGTCGCCTATGAAGGGCGTCATGAGATTTGGGAAGAAGGGCAAGCTTATCCCTAGGTACATTGGTTCATTTGAGATTCTCGATCGTATGGGAGAGGTGGCTTATAGACTTGCCTTGCCGCCTAGCTTGTCAGTCGTGCATCCAGTTTTTCATGTGTTCATGCTTCGGAGGTATCACAGCGATCCAGACCATGTATTAGATTTCAGCACTGTCCAGTTGGACAAGGATCTGTCTTTTGAGGAGGAGCCGGTAGCTATTCTAGACCGGCAGGTTCGACAGGTGAGGTCGAAGAGTTTTCCTTCAGTGCGTGTTCAGTGGAGAGGTCAGCCTCCTGAGGCATCGACCTGGGATTCCGAGTCTGATATGCGGAGCCGTTATCCTCATCTATTTCCCGACTCAGGTACTTCTTCCTTTTGTCCGTTCGAGGACGAACGGTTGTTTTAGAGGTTTAGAATGTGACGACCCAAAGGGTCATCACCGGTTTTCTCATTCATTCCGTGCTTCCGAGGCCTTGAAAACCTCATTTTTAGTCGCCTCGATTTGTTTGCGTAGTCCAGGCGCGTAGCCGGAAAGCTTATATGTTAAATTCTGTGAAAAGTTTCTAAAATGTGGCTTTAAAATGATTAGAGTTGACTTTGGTCAACATTTTGGGTAAACGGACCTAGACCCGTGATTGAACGGTCCCGGAGGGCCCATAGAAAAATATGGGACTCGGGAGTATGCCCGGAATCGAAATCCGAGGTCCCGAGCCCGAGAAATAAATTTTTTTAAGAGAAATTGTTTTCTGAATTTAATATGAAATTTTGAAATGAAAATGGATCAGAAAGTATTGGTATCAGGCCCGTATTTTAGTTCCGGCGCCCGGTACAGGTCTTATATGTGGTTTAAGCGCTTTCTGTGAAATTTGGTAGAAATCGGATGTCATTTAACGTGTTTCGGGCCTACATATCTAAAAATGAAAGTTTAAGAAGTTTGAAGAAAAAGTGATGATTTTGAGGTTTGATTCCTCGTTTATGATGTTATTTTGGTGATTTGATCGCACGGTTAAGTTCGTAGGATGTAGTTGAGTTAGTGTGTGTGTTGGGTTGGGAGCCCCGAGGGCTCGGGAGTGTTTTGGAGGTGTGTCGGAGTGGTTTTTGAACTTAGAAAGTTGCAGAAAATCTGGTATATGTGCATAGGGATTTCCTTCTTCGCGATCGCACCCTTTCTCTCGCGTTTGCGTAGTACTGAGTCTTCCTCCTTCGCGTTCGTGTCTTGAACCTCGCAATCGCGTAAGCCAAAAATAGGAGCCCAGTAACTACCTATTCGCGTTCTCCTCCCACCGTCCGCGAACGCATAGCATTGCTGACTCCTTCATCGCGTTCGCGTACCCCGTATCGCGTTCGCATAGACCAAAGTCTTGGACTCCCAGCCTTTCCTTCTACGCGTTCGCTTTCGTCTTCCCACGATCACGATGCTCTGCCCGTGTGACCCTTCGCGAACGCATCCCCATTTCCGCAAACGCGAAGGGTAAATCTGCCTAGTTATATTTTAATTTTGAGAACAGTATGGTCGCGAAATTTTCATAAAAATATCCGAGTTCCTTCTTCTCCCAGATCCTTAGGCCTCCATTGAAGCTTCCTTTCATCAAGACCTCTTGGGTATGTAAATTCCCACTCATTTCCTTCATTTTCCTTCATTAATTAGTAAGTTTCTAAGCCTAAATCATGTAATCTAGAGTTGATATTGGGGGAAAAAGGGTAGAGTTAGGGCTTTTCGATTTTCTTCGATTTAGACCCTGTTTTGGGGTCGAATTTGAAAATAAATTGTATACTCGGGCTCGTGGGGGATTGGGTGAAATGGAATTGGTTCGAACCTAGGGTTTTGACCAAGCGGGCCCAGGGTCAATTTTGGAATTTTTGGAAGAAAGGTTAGGAATCTATATTTAGGCATTGGGCTTGATTTGTTTTGCTATTATTGATATTATAAAGTTGTTATTTCATATATTTGATTGAGTTGGAGCTGAATTCGAGAGGGAAAGCGGTCATTGTGGATTGATTTAGCCGTGGAAGTTGAGGTAAGTATTTGGTCTAACTCTGGCTTGAGAGAATAGGAGTAGAGTCTTATTTGCTAATTGCTAATTGTCGAGTACGGTGTATAGGCATGGTGATGAGTATCTATACACTGGTGTCGAGCAAGACCGTGAGTCCTAAATTGCTAAATTATCGAATTCGTAATTGTTGTTTATGAGGAATTGGTTGGAAATATTTAACAAAGAACCAGTAATTGTTGAGAATAAGTATGGGTTTAATTGTGTTAAGTAGAAATTGAATGAGTTTGGTTATAGCTGGATCTCCCTTGACGGGATAGTTTATTATATTACCTTGTTCCCTTGTCGGGATAGTTTATTATAACATCTTTCTCCCTTGCCGGGATTATTTTGTGTATTGTGTTGAAAGAAATGGGATCGAGTGGTACGCCTACCACGTGATATTATGAAGTGGGATCAAATGGTATGTCTACCACGTGATATTATGAAATGGGATCGAGTGGTATGCCTACCACATGATATTATGAAATGGGATCGAGTGGTACGCCTACCACGTGATATTATAAAATGGGATCGAGTGGTATGCCTACCACGTGACATTATGAAATAGGATCGAGTGGTACGCCTACCACATGATAATATGAAATTGGATTGAGTGGTATGCCTACCACATGATATTATGATAAATAGGATCTAGTTGCACGCTTGCAACGAGATAAAAATTTAAAGGTGACAGTTATATTTTTGTTTATTCCGTGTGTAAGTTTAATTCTAGTATTTTCATGATATTTCCTGAGATTCTACTTTCACCTGTTACCCCGAAGCATGTCTCCCCCTCCCAACTTTAACTGTTTGTTTCTCTATCGTATTTGTATGTATATATCTATACAGGTTTATCTGGAGTCTGGTCCTAGCCTCATCACTACTTCGCCGAGTTTAGGCCAGGCACTTACCAACACATGGGGTTGGTTGTGCTGATGCTACACTCTGTGCATCTTTTTGTACAGATTCAGGTGTTGGAGCAGCATTTGAGTAGCAGTTGCAGCCTGGGAGCGAGCTCTCTGTCCAGAGACACCGAGGTGGCCTTGCAGACGTCCATAGGCCGGAGTCTCATCTATCCTTTTCTTCAGTGGTTAGCTCTTGTATTCGAGATAGACATTCTACATTTTCTTTCAAAACATTGTATTTAGAAAAATCTTAGTAGTTCGTGAGTTTGTGACTCCAGTTCTTAGGTAGAGGTTCTTGTTGGAAATTCCTGTATTTATTTCAGTTATCAAAAATTTAAGACTTCCGTTTATAATTATGTTTTTCTTTGCTTTTATTTAAATGCTGTAATTATTAAAAAGGGATATGTGTTCAATGGAAAATAATTGAGTTGGCTTGCCTAGCTCCTATTAGTAGGCGCCATCACGACTCCCGAGGGTGGGAAATCTGGGTCGTGACAACAGCTGCCCCTCTTTGACTAGAAATGATGAAAAAATTTTCAAGCAAAGAAATTGATGTAGTAGCCAATTTTTTCCCGACCATTAAGGTTGAAATGGGGGAAAAGGGAGATAAAAAAATAATTGCGTCCGAACTCTGGTTTTGAGTTGCCTACATATCTCGGGTTTCACGAGAATCAAGCCATATGTAGTTTAAGACTGATGGTGCTATGGAGTAGGACCTAACGATTGATGCAGATCAAAATGCTGCCCTAGTGTGGAATTATGGAGACACAAGGTGTCAGACACTGAGAATCATGATTTAAATAAAATGTTTTGAAACAAGGATTTTGGCTAAGATTTTGGTATTCAAGCCGAACGGAATATGAAAGTAGACCTTTGACTTTTGCTGGCGAGTCTGGTTTCCTCCCCAGCAAACTGCCCCAGTTCGCTGCTTAGATAGAGTTCCACCTTGTGCTAAATTTCCTGCTAAACTCAACAGGCTAGGTAAAATTGTTAGTAAACGAGATATAAAAATACGATAAGTCATAACAATAATTTCATTAAAATGACACCTCTAAACCATTAATTTATCATAAATAAGCCAGGTATGTTAAAAATAATTTTTTGATCATGACTAATGAAATGAGGCTTCGAGCCAATGATTCATGTAAATGGTGCCTTTCAGCGATGACTTATGTATGATTGATAAAAATGAGGCATTTAAGCCAATGATTAATGAAAATGAGGCATTTGAGCCAATGATTGATGAAAATGAGGCATTTAAGCCAAATGATGAAGTAATTGAGGCGTTTAAGCTAAATAACTTATGAGGCTTTCCAAGCCAAATGATTTAAGGTAATGAAAATATTTGTGGTGCATTTGCAAAGCAATTGTGTGGTGCATTTAAAAGTAATGGTGCAGTGTAGTTGAAAGCATTTGCATTGTACATTTGCAAGCAATGATATAGTACTTTTAAAGTATTTGTGCAATGCCTTTGAAAGCAAAAGTTCAGTGCATTTGGAAGCATTTATATTATGCATTATGCACGCAATGGTGCATTCGAAAACAATGGTGCAATACATTTGAAAGTATTTGTGCGGTGCATTTGAAAGCGATGGTGCAGTGTATTTGCGGTGCATTTGAAAGCAACGATGTGGTGCATTAAAAAGTCAATGTACAATATATGTAAAGCCGTGTGCGATGTAGTTTGCATTTATAAAAAATTAGTAGCTGAAAAATAATGACAATTAATGTATTAAAAAAAATAAATATTGTAAGGTTCCAAAATTCTCATTAGAAAAATCTCAAACTTAGATTTTAAAGATCGTCAATATTCAAAAGGTGTAATTTTCCATAAAATGCTATAAAGAAATTCAAACCGCTCGACGACGGGTCTTGGTATTTATATTCGTTATTGATTCTTCTGCTTCTTGTATCTTTAAAATCTGCACTCAAAGAAAAAATTGTGAGTTTGGGGGGAAGGTTGATTCATGTTGACTTTGATACTCTGGCCTTTGATAGTCTTGCGCTTTCCACTTTGTTTGGACTTGTAGCCTCCGCCCAACACTGAATCTTGGGGAATGAATAGTTAAGAAATTTTATAATGAAAAATCCTATTTTAATAAATAAAATATGCATAAATTTTATAAAATAAAGTTGTTGCCGAAATCTGCATTGTGACATGCTCGTGAAACAAAATGAATGTCCTCATCTAGAATCCTGTCATTCGTCTTGCTTGATCATCCTTTGTCGATGACTGATGCCTCCTCATGACGACGCCTTCAGAAGCTGCCCCAGTTTCCAATTTGGGAGGAAATATTGATTTTTTATTATGATGAGATCGAACCCACAGGGCTGCCTACGTATCCCCTCTTAAAAGGGAATCAGGTCAAATGTAGTTCATTTACATTAAGAAGCATTACATAGAAAGAAAGAGGTTACTAGATAGGCCTCTATATGTAGTATCTCTTGACTGCATCTGCGTTGATGGGCTTGGGCCACACTTCTCCATCCATTTCTACTAGAATCAATGCTCCTCCAGTCAATACTCGATGAACCATGTACAGACCTTGCCAATTTGGTGCAAACTTTCCTTTAGCTTCATTTTGGTGCGGGATTATGCACTTCAAAATCAATTTCCCCAGTTTGAACTGGCGTGGTTTCACTTTCTTGTTGAAGGCTCTGGCTATCCTGTAATGATAGAGTTAACCATGGCAAACTACATTCATTCTCTTCTCATCAATAAGCATTAGTTGTTCGTACCATTCCTCACCCATTCTGCATTGCTTAGCTCGACTTCCTAGATGACCTTCAAAGATGGTATTTCAACCTCCCTGGGTAATACAGCTTCAGTTCCATAGACCAGAAGATAAGGCATTGCCCCAATTGATGTTCTGACTGTAATGTGATATCCAAGGAGAGCAAATGGTAGCTTCTCATGCCAATGCCTATAGTTATCAATCATATTGGGTAATATCTTCTTTATGTTCTTGTTGGCTGCTGAAAATGGCTCCATTCATCTGAGGTCGATATGGAGTGGAATTTTGGTGAGTAATCTTGAATTTATCACATATTTCTCGCATCAAGTCATTATTGAGATTGGCTCCATTATTTGTAATGATTGACTCAGGAATTCCAAATCGACAAACGATGTTGTTGTGGACAAAATCTGCTACCACTTTCTTTGTAATTGACTTTTAAGAAGAGGCTTCTACCCACTTTGTAAAGTAATCAATAACTACCAAGATAAATCTATGCCCATTCGAGGTGGCCGGCTCAATAGGGCCAATAACATCTATGCACCAAGCTTCAAACGGCCAAGGAGAACTCGTCACATTGAGTTCAATTGGTGGGACTCGAATCAAATCACCATTGTCACACCTCCTTTTTCGCTTACTACACCCCGTGAAGGGTATAAGAAAAGGAGTTTTTTTAGTTAAAGGACAATCGAAACGGGATTCGTTTATTAAGAGATTCAGAGTCGCCACTTGGGAGATTTATGGTGTCCGAAGTCACCGGTTGGAATCCCGAATCGAGGAAAGGGTTTGACTCTGTATTACAGTCGCGAACCAGAAATCCGAGTAAGGAATTCTGTTAACCCGGGAGAAGGGGTTAGGCACTCCCGAGTTCCGTGGTTCTAGCACGGTCGCTCAACTGCTATGTTTGGCTAAAATCTGATTTTAATACATGTTAAACCTATAGTGCAATTTTAGAATTATTTACCGCTGTTAGACAATTGTTAAGAAAATGAACGTCGTTTAAGAACGTGTTTTTGGATCACGTCACATGAAATGCACCCAGATCCTCGACACATTCTTATTCAACGTTTTGGGATTTGGATTTGGGTCGCATGAAATGCACACCCGTATTTAAGAAGGTAAATTATTAAAAGCGCACCTAAAGGGGCTAGCGTGTTATTATCTTTGCGGGAAGCCGTGAAATTCGCTAAACGAAACGTCCCGAATTCTAAGTATTTTTATATAAGCATTTAATGAGGGCCCCGCAATTGATACATTCTGTTTGGCGAGGCTCGTCTCATCTTATTATTTAAAGGCCATCCTAGAGCGAGCTGTAATTTTCTATTTAATTTTTTTTCTAAAAAGGCTTAATTAATTTGCATTTATAAATTCGGGCCTCAAATTCAAGTCCGAATTCAAACAAAAGTGGGAATCCTCTTAATTTGAACCCGCCACCTAATTCGAAAACCTAAATTTATATTTGCAAATTAATTCCCATATTCCCAATATAGTTTAAGGATTTTTGGATTTCAGCATTTTTTTGGGCCTTCACACTTGGCCCTATGTTGTAGTATTTCCTTTGTTTTTCTTTTATCAAAATTGGTCCAATTTTCAATAACCATTCTAAGTTTCAAAAATTCTACTAGGCTGCTGCAAACAGTCCTATGGGTCGTGAGAATCCAATTAACAAAAGATACTAATGCATTAATATGTCTGCATTTCAAAAATTAATAGTGACTAATCTAATATTCGTAATATCTACATCAAGCCTAAATAAATTTACTCTAATATTATCCTAATTAACAGATTCATGATCATACAATTCAGCATATATTTAAACAATAACAGACCTTATTTATCACTTACAGTAGCAAATTCTAGAGACTAAAATAGCAGGAATATTATTATTGCTTTATCCTGTTTATTTACTAATCCTAATTAATTACAAACAGTACACGAGATTAATTATGAAAATGGCAGGAATGTAGCAAAGTACTTTGGACATGTTGTCCTACTCTAAATCAACATTTTTAAATGCTCAATGATTCCAAACGAAAATCAGACATCCTTTTGTGCATTTATGCTAGTGTTCAACAGTGAAAGTTAATATCAAATAGCAATCCAAATTATACATAAAAAGTCCTATGATAACAATCCAATACAAGTGATTTAAAGTGTACTGATTGAGCTATTCTCTAACATAAAACCACAGCATCATAATTGCTAAATCTAGTTAAGCACAACATGAACTAAACGAGAAGAACAAATTAATAACTAATTCACTTCAATTCCTGTACTTGAAGGCTACAGAGGAGTGTATCTGGAATTTGGACAAAAATAAAAAGGAAAACTGAGGTCAGCTAGGCAGCAACAGGATACAGCAGCAAAATGAGTTCAACTTCAGGACCAAGTCGATATTATAGCATTCAGGAGAGCAACAGAGAATTAACAGAAACCAAAACAGCCCAAATATCACTCGTTCAACCTCAAGTTTACTCAAAATTGAACTAGAACTTAAAGCTAACTTCAAACAAGCAATGTAGTAGTTTTTTTTTGGATTTTCTATTGTATTTTCTGTTTGTTTTTGGATTTTTTGGGGTGAATCTAGAATGAGGGGATTTTGAACTTCTATCGGTTTGAAGTTCAAATTTTAGTCTCAGATCTGCAGAGAGTTTTGGGGGGAATTTTTGGGGCTGAAAAACTTGTGAAACAAGGCATGGGAATGCCCTTTTATAGGCACAATAAGGTGCAGCTTCAGATTTCTTATTTTACACATTAGTCCCTCACTTATTTTCATACTAGTCCCCTATTTACTCACTTGTTACTCAAGTAAGTATCCTAACTTCCTGAAATTAAAACTAAATTCCTATTCTAGAATGTTCTAGAGTGTTCCTAATCTGTTACTACAAGATTCCACTATTTGATTACCCATGTTACCCCTCCTTTATTTACTGAAATCACTAACCTACCCCCAGTTAACTGACCCTAATCCCCTTAACACTAGTTAAAGCTAACAACTATAACCATTCTCTTAAATCTAAACTACTTGCTGAATTTCAAATCACCAATTACCATTAACAATCACACTAGTTAATCACTTGCCCATAATAACATCTGGAATACTAAATCAAACTGAAAATGATCCAAACTAAATTAATCAAACCTAAACTAACTAAGACTAATTATTAAACTAAGGGAATTTCTGACTAACAGTCCTAAATTAATCTAATTGAAGGTTTTAAAAAAAGAATTTAAACTAAAACTTAGAACAACTCGAAGAACATAACCAATATTGAATCAAAACGGAGTAAATTCCAATATACTAATTAAACTAAAACCAGAAATCAAAACGAACTAGAATTAAGCAGTCAATCAGAACATGAAGTCAAAATAGAATTGACAAAACTAAACATGAAAATTAAACTAGACATTAGCAAGTATCAGAATAGAAGCAATAGAAGAGAATTACACAAAAAAAAAAGAAAAATAAAACTCATTGTCATGGCTTAAAATTCTTTTGCCTTTCGATTTAAAATATGAATAATTCTGGTGATATTTGACCGCCACTGACACCTGATTCAGCATGAGAGAGGTGAGGCGGTCACGTGGCGTGAATTTGGGGTCGAATAAACAAACTTGTGTCTTGGCCGAAAATTTTGATTTAACTTTCGAAACGTTTAGTTGATATTTGAAAGCCAATGGTTGCATATTTGGGATGAAGGGGTGGAGGAGACTCAGGGGTGTGTTTTTGGTGAAGTTTGGAGGTGGCGCCGCCATGCACGGTGGTGGCAGTGCCTAGGGTTTCAAGGATTCGGGGATTTTGACAGGGATTTGGAGGATTTCGAGTGTAGATATGGAAAGAGGGAGGCGTGAAGGGTATGTGGTATGATTTTTGGAGTGTTTGGTGGTTGGCCGCCGCCGTGGACGATTTCCGGCTGCAGCGTGCGGTGGTGTTACAGGGTCTGTGGATAGGGTGAGTTTGAGACGATGAAACGGGGGTGGGGGGTGTCCGACCATTATATGTTTCTTGACCCTAGCTTCATGGCCGTTTGATCAAGTAACATTGACGGCCAGGATTAACATTAGACGAAACGGGGTCGTTTGGCTGGGCGTTGGGAATGGACCGGGTCTGGGTGATTTTTGGGCCGGACTGGGGTAGTGTTTGGTCCGTTTGGGCTGGGGGAAGCACGAAATTGGCCCAAAGCCTGGTTATTTCTATTTTAATTCTTGTTTTTTCTTTATTTCCCTTTTTATTATGATTTCCTCTTCTTTTTTATTTTATTTTGTATATTTTATTTTTTATTTTTATTTTTCTGATTTATTAAGATGCAACAAACTAAAATGAAACCTAATTTATTTCCAAAATTAAACTAATTAATCTATTTCATGACAAATTCAACAATTAACAATGCAAAAGTGGATATTTTGTTATTTCCTTTATACTTCGTTTTAAACGCAATTGAACTACTAATTAATCCTAGAAATGTAAAATTAAACCCTAAATGCGCATATCAAATGTATTTTTTATATTTTTTATATGAATTAAAATGCACAAATAAAATACAACAATTAACAGAAAATAACACAAAATTCACAAAATTGTAAAAATAATGAAAGAAAATCATTTTATTTGAATTTTTGGGAATAATTCACTTAGGGAAAAAATCACGTGCTCACAGCTGCCCCTCTTTGCTCGGGAACACGCAGAGTTCTCGGGCAAAGATAAGTGAGCAGAATCGAACGATTTTTGCCCGTTCAAATATTCCGTGTGAAGCATTTTTGAAAAGTCTCTGACCGAACCATACTTCGGAGGTTGCCTACATATCCTTGGCTAAAAAGGAATCAGGTCAGTGTAGTTCAAGAAGGTCTGGTAGCTGGGACTACCAGGGACTGTGATTTCACTACTGTTGCTGCTAGTACTGCTTGTTGACCTCCTTATTACATCGTGTTAAAATAAAAAGAAGCTAGCCTAAGCTATGATCTATGAATTACAAAAGGGTCCCATCTATGTCTTCTAACTTTCTCTTGTGTTGCCTTGAACTTGTATTATTCCACTGGAATTCTTGCGTTGTTGCCTTGAATTGTGATTGGAGATGTTTTGCCATTCCTCCGAGTAATGCTGGACTGCTGAAGTTTGAAATATGTGCCTCTATTCTTCAGGCGGGCTCCTGACTGCTGACGCTTGAAAAGTATTCCCTTGTTCTCCAGGTGGGCTCCTTGCTGCAACGCTTAAAAAGTATTCCCTCGTTCTCCAGGTGGGCTCCTGACTACAACAAAATAGACAAACAAAGAAAATTTTCTGCCCCAGTTTGGTGACTGGGCACATCATGTTATCCAATATTAAAAATTAAAAGCTAAAATTTGAATTATACTTCCCTTGTTCTCCAGGTGAGCGCCTGACTGCTGAAACTTGAAAAGTATTCCCTTGTTCTCCAGGTGGGCTCCTGACTGCAACAAAATAAACAAACAAAGAAAATTTTCTGCCCCGGTTTGGTGGCTGGGCACATCATGTTATCAAATATTAAAATTGAAAGCTAAAATTTGAATTGCACTTCCCTTGTTCTCCAGGTGGGCTCCTGATGGCTGAAACTTTGAAATGTATTCCCTTGTTCTCCAGGTGGGCGCCTGACTACTGAGCTTGAAATGTATTCCCTTGTTCTCCAGGTGGGCACCTGACTTCTGAACTTGAAATGTATTCCCTTGTTCTCCAGGTGGGCGCCTGACTTCAACAAAATAGACAAAACAAAGAAAAAATTTCTGCCCCAGTTTGATGGCTGGGCGCATCATGTTGCCAAATATTATTTAAAATTTGAGAACGAAAATTTTGAATTGGACTTCCCTTATTCTCCAGGTGGGCGCCTGATTGCTGAAGCTTGAAATGTATTCACTTGTTCTCCAGGTGGGCGCCTGACTTCAAAATATCAAACAGAGAAAATTTCTTGCCCCTGTCTCAGCCAAAGAAAAATTTGTTAATATAAAATGGTGGTTAGTTGCTGGCATTCTTGCTGGGTATGTCCCTGCTGCTGGGCTTTACTCCGACCTGCTTCCCTGGACTTGCCTTGAACCTCCTCGATTTCCTGACCAAATTTCAACCCTCTGACTTTGATAACCCAAGTGTTCTATCCCGTATGGTTGTTTTTGTGTTTCTGACCCCTCTGTCTGAAACTTCGCTTCTTCCCTACAATTAGCTGATTAATCCACCGATGAAATTTCCGGTGGTCCTTTATGTCCTACTTCATCTTTAATATATTATGGCCCTGTTGTGCTTTGCAACTGGGAAACTAGTAGTTAGCTTTGATATTCCTCCCTTTTGTTTTGAACAGAACTGACACTGAAATATTTTAAAGACAGACATCGAAAGAGTGAAATGAAATGACCTCGAGGGCTGAGGACAGAGTCCGAAAACGGATGATTTGTAATGAAGGAAGAAGAGAAGAAGACTTGTCTGAGTAGAACAGCTGGTGCCATTGATTATACCATGTATTTTGGATTAGCCAGCCCAGTCTGTCCAACCAATCAACTCTCAATTGCCACCTTTGTTGTTCCGGACTTACATAACTTGATTTTCACCCAAACCCAAACTCAAACATTGCCCATCTTGCAATGTCTTGAGAATCTTTCAACCATAGACTTGTCTCATCTGCCCATCTGGAAAACTCACCTTCACCTTACGGTGCCCGTGAGGGTTTTCACCAGTAAAACTCTCTCATTTTTTATTTCTCCCAACTCACTTCGCCTTACGGTGCTCGTGAGGGTTTTCACCAATAAGACTCTCTCATTTTTATCATTTTTTCTTCTTGTACTGGAGTGTTGTTCCTAACATGAATCACTTTTACTTGCTCGTATTGGCACTTCCTGAAGATTGATCAGAAGGTCTTTCTTTGGACCGTAATGCAGGCTTTTGGATGGGGTTAGAAAGAAGGGTATAAAAGGCTCGAAACAATTCAACATGGGTTCAAAATTACAACTTTCGGAATCAGATTTCCCATAACAACCACAGCTTTTGCCCCAGTTTCTTTTTTGGTATTTTTGTTTTGTTGTGACTGAACCTCAGAAAGAGGCTGCCTACGTACTCTTTCGGGATCAAGTTAAACGTAGTTCATGTCATAGAATTACTCCGTTGTTGCGATCTTCCCTTTCTTCCCCTTTTCTTTTTGTTCTTTTCATTTCTTTTCTTTTCTTTTCTTTTCTTTTCTTCATTTTCTTTTTTGTTCTTTTCATTTCTTTTCTTTTCTTCATTTTTCTTTTCTCTTCTTTTTTTTTCTTTTCTTTTTTCTTTTCTCTTTTTCTTTATTTTCTCTTCTCTTTTCCTCTCTTTTCTTTTATTTTTTTTTTCTTTTGGACTATTCTTCTTGTTTCTCCGCTGATCTTCCTTGCTCGTGTTTCCGCATTTTTGTAATTGATTCCGAGAGAGGGGTACGAAATAAAATAAAATAAGGCTCAAAAGGGGTAGCAAAGGATAAAGTGTTTGGATAGCAGAACAAAATACCTTCGTCATTTCAATCTCAAAATATGCCAAATACAATTAAGTACAATTAGACAAAGAAATCATACATAGTATCGCTTGACTGCATCAGAGTTGATAGCCATTTCTACACATTTTCCTTCCACATCTGTCAAATATAATGCG
>MU674550.1:129231-172433 GCA_026770625.1 Nicotiana glauca
TCGACTTACCACGAACCCCAACAACTTCCCAGACGGAACTCCAAATGCACACTTCGCTGGATTAAGTTTGAGGTTATACCTGCGGAGCCTCTGGAAAAACTTCCTCAAGTCCTTGACATGGCCACATTGCTTCCTCGACTTTATGATCACGTCGTCTACATAGAATTCAATTTCCCGATGTATCATGTCCTGGAACATGGTGGACATCGCCCTTATGTATTTTTCCCCTGCGTTCTTCAACCCAAATGGCATGACCCTATAATAATACATTCCCCAAGGCGTGATGAACGCCGTCTTTTCCGCATCCTCCTCATCCATCAAAATCTGGTGATAGCTCGCATAACAATCCACGAAGGAACCAATCTCATGTTTGGCACAATTGTCAATCAATATGTGAATGTTTCGCAGTGGAAAGTTGTCTTTTGGACTTGCCTTATTGAGATCACGGTAATCAACGCACACTCTGTTCTTTCCATCCTTCTTTGGCACAGGCACAACATTAGCTAACCAGGTGGGATATCGGGTGACCCGGATGACCGTCGCATTAAACTGCTTGGTGACCTCTTCTTTGATTTTCACACAGATATCTGTTTTAAATTTCCTTAGCTTCTGCTTGACAGGGGGGCACACTGGGTCGGTGGGCAATTGGTGGACCACCAAATCGGTGCTTAATCCCAGCATATCGTCATATGACCATGCAAAGACATCTTTGTACTCAAGAAACGCTTTGATTATCTCTTCTATGAGCGGAGGTTCCAGATGGACACTTATTTTTGTCTCCCGTACATTCTCCTGATCCCCTAAATTGATTGCGTCTGTGTCATTCAGATTAGGTTTGGGTTTTTCTTCAAATTGGCTTAATTCTTTACTGATTTCTTCAAAGGCTTCTTCCTCATCATATTCTACCTTTTCATCACACTTAATTTCTTGTATTATTATTTTGGAGTTAGATTGGTAATCAAGACTAGGCCGAAGACTCCTCATGCATGACACATCAGTGAAACCAGCATAAAAGGAACTGTACAAGAAAGAAAAGAAAGACAAAATAAAGGCTATCAGGAATGAAAAAGGAAGGAAATTACATTTCATTAAAATTGTAAGATAACAAGGTTTAACTCGTCCAAACGAATGGAACAAAGCATCCGAATTACAACCTTGGAAATAACCCAGATTAAACTGAAAAGAAAATCAAAACTAACTGCCAAGACTCCCTTCGGGTAGGAAGAGGAGTAGCTTCCCAATTATTAAGCTTTGCATGGTGCCCCATGAACTGCACATCTGCCTTGCTCGGACCTTCTCCTGCCTCCACCACATTCACCTCGTCAAACAGCTTCTCAAACCTCTCAATCAGCTCCTTGTCGGGTTCCACCGCCACAGAATTAGGCATTACCGTTGCTGGGCGCCTCTTAATACCAAGCTGGACAAAGGAACGGGAAAGGTGGAGGATGGGTTTTGGAAGGGTCCATGCTCTCTTTTTCATCTTCTTAGCTCGCCTTATGTCAACAAAATTGGGATTGAAGCCTAAACCAAAAGTATCCAGGTTTCCAGGAAGAGATACCAGCTGTATGATTCCTTGCAACGAAGCACCCAAGCCTTTTCCAGGTAAGAATCCATTCTTTATCATTTTCGAAGCCACCATGACAGATGCAGCAGCTATCCTGGGCATAGGAATACACTCTCCTTCCGGGACCTTTTCAACTGATATTGTGTCCAAGACTTGGTAAACCCATGGACCTTTGTCATCCTCAGCTTCGTCGAAAGGCATAATGGTATTACACGAACCATCTTCCCCATGCACCACAATTTCCTGCCGGTCCCATTCGAATTTGACCATCTGATGCAAGGTAGATGTCACTGCTTTTGCTGCATGAATCCAATGTCGGCCTAACAAAAGATTGCAAGAAATAGCCACGTCGAGTGCCTGGAACTCCATAGTAAATTCAACTGGTCCTATAGTCAATTCCAACACGATATCCCCAACCGTGTCCTCCCCCCCCCCCCCNTGGATTCTCTCACTGTCCACTTTTAACTTTTACAGGGTGGATAGAGGGCAAATGTTTGCGCTGGACCCATTGTCAATCAGCACCCGGGTAACCATAGAGTCTTCACATTTCACTATGAGGTAGAGCGCTCTATTATGCTCAGTGCCCTCCAAAGGTAACTCATCATCAGAAAATGTAACCCTGTTGACCTCGAAAATCTTGTTTGCTATTTTCTCCAGATGACTCACAGAGATATTATCCAGAACATGGTCTTCATTCAGAATCTTCATCAACCCCCGGTGGTGCTCATCCGAATGGATCAATAAAGATATCAATGAAATCTGTGATGGGGTTTTTCTCAACTGTTCTACAATGGAATAATCTTGTGCCTTCATCTTCTTCAAGAATTCTTCTGCTTCTTCTTCAGTTACGGCCCTTTTTACTGGTGCTGGATTATCTTTGGCTGCTTTAACTTTTCTCAGATATTCAGGGGCAAAGCATCTCCCTGAACGAGTCAGCCCATAGGTTTCACAAAACTTCTTATTTAACTTCCTTCCCTTTGTACGTCACAGTCACTCGGCCATAATTCCATGGGACGGCCTTTTCACTGACCACTGGTAACTGAGTCACTGGTTTGATGATAACCGGCTCTGTGCGAATGCCTTTTACGATCACAATGGGCTTGACAGCTGCCCCTGGTACCCTCACTTTAACTGGTTCTCATTTTACCTCCATCACTGGTTCGCTGACTGTCTGCTCTACCTTGACCAATGCCTTCCCACTGGTTGATTTCTCATTTGCTCTGTTCTCACTGGCCCTGATCATCATTACGGTTTGTGAAGGCTTCTTATACTCTCCCTTTTGCATTAACTCAATCATATAGGTTCGTGATAGGCCGGCAATGGATTCTGAGTGATGTTAGGTGTCTCTGGAGCCTGCACCTCAATTCGGCGGGTATCAATGAGCTCCTGGATAGCCGTTTTCAAATGCCAGCATTTCTCTGTATCATGTCCCGGGGCACTCGAGCAATACTCGCAACTCACCAAGTGGTCCAGGTTCCTTGGGGGAGGATTCGGCACTTTGGGTTCAATCGGACTTAACATACCCAGTTGTCTTAATCTGTGGTATAAGCTGGTGTAAGATTTTCCCAACTAAGTGAAAGTTTTCTTCTTCTGTAGCCTATTATTTTTAGAAACAGGGTTGGGTCGAAAACTGGGTCTAGTGGGGTTCCTATAGGCTCTCGGAGGTGGGTAGGTATTTTGAGTATGGTAAGTATTTTGTGGGGTAAGTGCACGCCATGGCGCCTGAGGTTGGGGGTATATTTGGGCATGGTGGACAGAGAAATGGGGGTTGAGAGGTGGATAGTAGTGTTGCGGTGGGCCATATGGGGTGTGTGGGTAGGTTTGGGGATGGGGTCGTGGTTGGTGATAATATGGTGATGGACCCCCGGACCAAGCTCTTGATTCCACAACTGTAACATCTTCTTTCTTCTTCTTTCCCAATACCCCTCCAGTGCCGCTCTGGATATCCTGGGTAGTTGCTTTGATTGCTGAATAACTCATAATTTTGTTGGACTTGAGACCCTCTTCCACCATACTTCCCATTTTCACTACCTCATTAAAAGTTTTCCCAACTGCCGATACCAGATGACCATAGTAGGTAGGCTCCAAAGCCTGCAAAAAATAATCGACCATCTCACTTTCCTTCGTTGGAGGATCAACTCTTGCGCCCTGTTCTCTCCACCGAAAACCGTACTCTCTCAATCTCTCCCCCGGCTTCTTCTCAATTTTGGTCAATGATAGACGGTCAGGGATAATCTCGAGATTATATTGAAAGTGGCCTACAAATGCTTGGGCCAAATCATCCCAGGTGTACCATCGAGCATGATCTTGCCGCGTGTACCATTCCAAAGCAGCACCACTGAGACTTTGACTGAAGTATGCCATTAATAACTCATCCCTTCCCCCAGTGCCTCTCATCTTACTGCAAAATCCCCTCAGATGGGCTACTGGGTCACCATGTCCGTCATACAGATCAAACTTGGGTAACTTGAATCCCGCGGGCAACTGGACGTCGGGAAACAAGCACAGGTCCTTGTAGGCCACACTCACCTGTCCTCCTAGACCCTGTATATTTCTGAACGATTGCTCTAAGCTTTTCACCTTTCATATCATCTCCTCCTGCTCAGGGTTTTTGGGAGGTTTCTCTTCTTCAGCTAAGATATCAAGACGGGGAGTGTAAGAGTATGGTTCTGGAGGTTTGAAGGTGGGTTCAGTTGGGTAATAGTGGTTTACCTGGGTTTGGAACAGGGGCTCACTAGAAGATTTGTGTAATGCGGTAGGTGGAGGAGCCACAAACACAGGAGTAGCTGGTGGTGGAGGGCATGGGATTTGTTTGGGCGGTGGAGGTGGTGGTGTTTGGGAAGTAGTTGCGTAGTATTGCTGGTAGGTAGGGTAGGCCGGAGAGGAATTCACTGTGGGAGGATCTTGTGGATGAGCTAATGGTGGGATGTAGGCGGGGTTAGCAGGATAGTCTGGTAGTGGGTGTCCCTTTGCCCATGCCTGGTACATTTCGGCCATCTGTTGCTTCAGTTTATACATCTCCTCTTTCATTGCATTGACATCCGCAACTTCTTCTTCCCTAGGCGGGTCGACAATGCATGCTTCTAACTCTTGGTTGACCATTTTTGACTTATCTTTAGAGCGGGTGTTATATGAGTGGGTTTCCAAAATGCCAGTCAACTGAACCACTTGCCTGGACTCATTACCAATAACAACGTTGTTAGCGGTTAGGGCATTAGCAAATAGATAATTGCACATTTGGGGTATGAATGCACCTAGGCAGTTGACGGTTTCTACGATGCATTTGCTCGACTGCTTGCGTCATCCCGGCTTTTCCTTTATTTCCAATTGTAAACTTTCTCTTTCTTTGTTTTTTTTTTCTGTTTCCTCTTTTCACTCTCCTGTTCCTGTTCTCTCCCTTTCTCGATTTTTCCTTTTGTTTTTCCGCTCTTTTCTTTTTCGTTTTGCTTTTTCATTATTTTTCCTTTCTTTTCTTTCCTTTTCTTTTGGTTAAGGACGAATCCTATGGAGATTGCCTACGTATCATGACCCCGTATGAATCAGACCAAGCGTAGTTCTTGCAAATAAGTGCAAAATTAAATGCAATAAATAAAGAAACAATTTTTTAGGAATTTCCAAATTTTCATTAATAACAACTGCGATTACAAAAACTACTAGACTATTTGTTTTTTATTTTTCAAAAGGAAAATACAAAACAGACTCAAAAAACAAAATACAGACTCGACTAATCTAGGAGTACATCAAAGCTTCAAATCCTGGGGCCCGCGGGGCATCATTCGGCATCGTCGCGGGCCTGCACGCAAGACCTCTCTGCAACTGCTCCAAATCATGCATGACCTGTCGAACAAATATCATCACTGACGCAAAGAAAGTGGTACGACCCATTCGCTCACCGTTCTGGCACCTCTTGACAATATAGTATGCAATGCTTCGGATCCTTTCCCTGATTTGGCCCTTTTCTTGGAGAAGTCGGCTTATTTGTTGGGTACGAGCCTCTAGCACCTGAGAATCCTGGAAGTGCCGGTCTTCTAGCAATTTTATTTCCCTTTCCATCCTGGCAATTAACCCATAGCACTGGTCCCTCTCGGCTTGGAATTCCTTAGCCCGTTGGGCTGTCTTTTCTTCCATAGTATTCATTTTTCTTTTCATTTTGGCAATGGTCTCCTCGTAGTTTCTCCTCATTTGTCGCACAAATTGAGCTCTTTCTTCAGTCTTCTTGGACCACTGTGCCCAGAGTCTTTCCATGTTCCCCTCGGATTTTTCTAATTCTTCTTGGCGGTCCAAGACTTGTCTCTTTAACCCTTTGATCAACCTTTCATCAGATAGACTTCTTTCTTGGTTCCTGGCATCTATTTTCATTTGCTTGATTTGGGCTTTGAGTGCTTCGTTCTCCTGAGCTAACTTCTTTTTATCTCCTTCATCGGCTGCAGCCTATATACTCTTGTCGAATTGGAGGTCCCGGACTTGTTGCTCCAACTGTCCTATTCTAGCTCGGTACTCCTTTTCCTTGGCTTGCCAATCCCATTGAACCGGACCCCATCGATGAATTGCTGCACGTGTGGCCTTTTAGCGGGTCTCTCTGGGATTTGAAATCTTTTGCCAAACCATGTCAAATACTTGGGATCTACCTCGCCTCTAGCTTGATCTTGTATTATGGTTTTAGGCTCGAGGAACCGGCACTCATTCCATATCTTTCGAATTTTGCCTTCAGGAAATGCAGCCTTCGGGCCTAACTCAATGACTTGCTCACTCAGGTCTTCATCGTTGTGCACTGTCTGGAATCTTCCAAGTTTTCGCAAAACACGGTAAGGAGCGTAAGGCTGTATGCTTCGGATACCCATCAAAAGAATATAGGGGACCTCTGCTGATGTGTATACAGCTTCAGTAGCAGGAAGCCACCCATAAGCCCATTCAACTTTATCTACGGTCAGGGATCTTAAGCATGACGACCAGGCCTCAGTACCTTCAGGGAACTCAATACCAGTCACCCGAGTCCCGAACTCTGCAATACAACTCAACCCGGTTAAACCGTAGCCATATAGCCTGTGCGGTGACAGAGGTGTTCTTGCATCCATAACTGTAAGAGCAAATTGCAACCTTGAAAGAATTTCCCGCCTTCCCGACATTTAGTCAGAGCTCGGTACATTTCTGCTATGATCAAAGGAACCACTGTGCTAGTAGGTTTTTTCATGGCAACAACTAGCATCCCTACAAGGCCGAGGTCTATGTGACCATCTTCTCTCAGACAAACCACCACTCCTAGAAAGGCTACCATAAAGGCTAATCCCCGTCGGGCTTCCCATTTGTCTTTATTTCCGGCATGTGTCAAGCCAGTGTTGGGTTCCTCGAAACCTTTTGGGTTACCGTACCGGTGATATAGGAAATGCAATGTACAACACCCTTCCGCCAGATGCGGGTCTTGAATATCCCGGCTGATGTTCAACAAATCCAAAAACCTATGAAGGGTTACCGGTCGTGGGGCCCGTGGGTATCTACATCGAAGGTTCCCGTTGAGACTCGCGTATCCCGCAATCTCTTCTAATGTAGGTATGAGTTCAAAATCTGAAAACCGAAATACGTTACGGGTCGGGTCCCAAAATGGTATTAGTGCCTCAATGATATCCTTCCTCGATTTGATGTTTAGTAAATCAACTAGGCCGCCCAAAATCTTGACCACAGTCTCTCTGCTTCCTTTTCCTAGATCATGCCACCACATATGGAGTTTCAAGGGGATCTCACTCAGGACTGAGAAGGTTTCGATGTTACTTGAAGTCATCCTGCACATTTATTTGAAAAGGATTTATTTTGAAAACTGGCTATTTTTGCAAAACAATTCTTTATTTAGAAAGCAAGGACTTGGTTTTGCGAAACGGCCCTTCAGCACTTCTGGGAGGAAGATTTTAAGGCTGTGCTCGCAAACCATTAAAAATGACTCAGGGTGGCTGTTCTTGCAAAAACGGCCTTCCAACGTCCTTTTGGGGACATTCGGCTTATTAGGCAAGAATGGCATCACCCGACTTATTGGATAAAAATTAAAATTTCGGTATTTTGGCTATTTACAAAAGGGGTGGTTGGACCCGATGAGGGTTGCCTACGTATCTCACATCCGGTGAGAATCAAACCAGCGTAGTTCGGGCAAATTTGCCAAAATCAAAACTATTTCTAACAACAAATTTCTTTCTTTTCAAATATTTTCCGTTTTCCTTTTTTTTTTTTAGTTTTTCAAAAATCCGGCAGCATTTCGGTACTATTTGGGCATTGGGTTTTTCAAAACAAATGGTCGCCCTCACTTAGTCCTAACACTGCTATTTTTCTCATTTTCACTCATTACAGACAAGACGGTCAACATGCAAAGCCGAGCAAATAAATGCGTAAGATGCATCAGGATGGTCATTTTATTTCAGGTCACCTGTCCTAGACGGACCCAACCCCTGTGTTGAGTCCCCTAAGTCAAACGCATATGATGCAAACAAACGTCCTACTAGGGATCCGGCATGAGTTTTTGTTCTTCTAGTTTAAACCCTAGGTTTATTGGTCTAGACCTGGCTTACCCGAGCGGACAACTCGAGCCGGGGGGAGGCAGCGTACCAGGGATACAGAAGCTCCGCCGGCTTAGCAACTTATCCAAACCTCGTTCTAAATTGGGAAATACTCTAAACACAAGAGAAACTTCACGAAGTGCACCCTTCTCCATGATGTAGAAGACTCAGAAAGAGAGAGGGATTCGCGACAGTTTATATACAATTCAACAAATATCAAAGCGGTAAAATATTTAGCACATATAGCACGGAACATGTAGAAAAATCAGATAAAGCCAAATACAACAATTTAACTGAGCTCGAATTCTTAAACCCCGAATAGAAGTTCTGGGTTAGTGTCCCCAGCAGAGTCGTCGGAGCTGTCACACCTCCTTTTTCGCTTACTACACCCCGTGAAGGGTATAATAAAAGAATTTTTTCCAGTTAAAGGACAATCGCAACGGGATTCATTTATTAAAAGATTCAGAGTCGCCACTTGGGAGATTTATGGTGTCCCAAGTCACCGGTTGGAATCCCGAATCGAGGAAAGGGTTTGACTCTGTATTACAGTCACGAACCAGAAATTCGAGTAAGGAATTCTGTTAACCCGGGAGAAGGGGTTAGGCACTCCCGAGTTCCGTGGTTCTAGCACGGTCGCTCAACTGCTATATTTGGCTCAAATCTGATTTTAATACATGTTAAACCTATAGTTCAATTTTAGAATTATTTACCGCTTTTAGTCAATTATTAAGAAAATGAACGTCGTTTAAGAACGTATTTTCGGATTACGTCATATGAAATGCACTCGGATCCTCGACATATTCTTATTCAACGTTTTGGGATTTAGATTTGGGTCGCATGAAATGCACACCCGTATTTAGAAGGTAAATTATTAAAAGCGCGCCTAAAGGGACTAGCGTGTTATTATCTTTGCGGGAGGCCGTGAAATTCGCTAAACGACACGTCCCGAATTCTAAGTATTTTTATATAAGCATTTAATGAGGGCCCCACAATTTATACATTCTGTTCGGCGAGGCTCGTCTCATCTTATTATTTAAAGGCCATCCTAGAACGAGCTATAATTTTCTATTTAATTTTGTTTCTTAAAGGGCTTAATTAATTTGCATTTATAAATTGGGGCCTCAAATTCAAGTCCGAATTCAAACAAAAGGTGGAACCCTCTTAAACTAAAACCAGAAATCAAAACGAACTAGAATTAAGCAGTCAATCAGAACATGAAGTCAAAACAGAATAGACAAAACTAAACACGAAAATTAAACTAGACATTAGCAAGTATCAGAATAGAAGCAACAGAAGAGAATTACACAAAAAGAAAAAAAAGAAAAAAAAACTCACTGTCATGGTTTAAAATTCTTTTGCCTTTCGATTTAAAATCTGAATAATTCTGGTGATATTTGACCGCCACTGATGCCTGATTCAGCATGAGAGAGGCGAGGAGGTCACGTGGTGTGAATTTGGGGTCGAATGGACAAACTTGTGTCTTGGCCGAAAATTTTGATTTAACCTTCGAAACGTTCGGTTGATATTTGAAAGCCAATGGTTGCAGATTTGAGATGAAGGGGTGGAGGAGACTCAGGGGTATGTTTTTGGTGAAGTTTGGAGGTGGCGCCACCGTGCACGGTGGTAGCGGCGCCTAGGGTTTCAAGGATTCTGGGATTTTGACAGGGATTTGGAGGATTTCGAGTGTAGATATGGAAAGAGAGACGCGTGAAGGGTATGTGGTGTGATTTTTGGAGTGTTTGGTGGTTGGCCGCCGCCGTGGACGATTTCCGGCGGCGGCGTGCAGTGGTGTTACAGGGTCTGTGGATAGGGTGAGTTTGAGACGATGAAACGGGGGTGGGGGGTGTCCGACCATTATATGTTTCTTGACCCTAGCTTCCTGGCCGTTTGATCAAGTAACATCGACGGCCAGGATCAACATTTGACGAAACGGGGTCGTTTGGCTGGGCGTTGGGAATGGACCGGGTCTGGGTGATTTTTGGGTCGGACTGGGATAGTGTTTGGTCCGTTTGGGCTGGGGGAAGCATGAAATTGGCCCAAAGCCTGGTTACTTCTATTTTAATTTTTGTTTTTTTCTTTATTTCCCTTTTTATTATGATTTCCTCTTCTTTTTTATTTTATTTTGTATATTTTATTTTTTTTATATATTTTTCTGATTTATTAAGATGCAACAAACTAAAATGAAACCTAATTTATTTCCAAAATTAAACTAATTAATCTATTTCATGACAAATTAACAATTAACAATGCAAAAGTGGATATTTTGTTATTTCCTTTATACTTCATTTTAAACGCAATTGAACTACTAATTAATCCTAGAAATGTAAAATTAAACCCTAAATGTGCATGTCAAATGTATTTTTAATATTTTTCATATGAATTAAAATACATAAATAAAATGCAATAATTAACAGAAAATAACACAAAATTCACAAAATTATAAAAATAATGAAAGAAAATCATTTTGTTTGAATTTTTGGGAATAATTCACTTAGGGCAAAAATCACGTGCTCACAACCGTGGATTTGACACTGATGACATTTCTGTACAAAACGAATGTAATTTGTTTCCATGGTCATCCAAAAGTAACTTGCTCGCGGAATTTTCTTTGCGAAAGTAAACCCATTCATGTGAGGCCCACATGTTACTGCGTGTATTTCTTCAATCAGTTTGGTTGCTTCCCTGGCATCTACACACCTCAACAGTCCTAAATCTAGGGTCCTCCTATATAGGATTTTGCCGTTTAGGAAAAAGTGATTTGCCAATCTCCTAAGAGTTCTCTTCTGGGTACTGGTTGCTACTTCAGAGTAATCCCTTGTCTTTAGATACCTCTTAATGTCATAAGACCATGGTTCTCTGTCTGGCTCTTCATCCACATGGAAACAATAAGCTGGCTGATCCGGTCCAACTCTGACTCCTTTGAAGTTTGCGGCTCCGTCAAAGAACATTCTCTAACTAGAATATGCCTCTGAAATGTCTTCTCCAACAAACAATACTTCTTCATCTGGGAAGTACGTCCTAAGTGGCTTGTATTCTCCATCCACATGATTTTTTGCAAGGTGGTCAACTAAAGCTTGTCCTTTGATGGCCTTCTGAGTAACATACACGATGTCAAATTCACTTAGCAAAATCTGCCACTTTGCCAGCTTTCCTGTAGTCATATGTTTCTAAAAGATGTAGTTGAGTGGGTCCATCCTGGAAATGAAATAAGTGGTGTATGCTGGCAAGTAATGGCTCAACTTTTGTGCAACCCAAGTTAAGGCACAACAGGTGTGTTCCAACAAAGTATATCTTACTTTATATGGTGTGAACTTCTTGCTCAAATAGTATATGGCTTGCTCCTTCCTCCCAGTTTTATCATGTTGCCACAAAACACATCCAAATGCATTATCTGACACAGACATATATAACAACAACGGCCTTCCAGGTTTCGGAGGTACCAGCACCGATGGGTTAGATAAATATTCCTTGATCCTATCAAAAGCTCGTTGACATTCCTGTGTCCATTTGGTAGTGGCATCTTTCCTCAGCATCTTGAATATCGGCTCACAAATCACTGTTGATTGGGATATGAAACGACTGATGTAGTTGAGGTGACCAAGGAAGCTCATCACGTCCTTTCGATTCTTTGGAGGTGGAAGGTCTTGGATAGCCTTTATCTTTTAAGGATCCAGCTCTATGCCCCTTCTACTGACAATGAGACCTAATAATTTTCCAGCTGGAACTCCGAATGCACATTTTGCGGGATTCAGCTTCAAATTGTATCGCCGTAACCTATCAAAGAACTTCTTTAGGTCTACCAAGTGATTTTAACTCTTCCGTGACTTGATGATAACATCGTCCACATAGACCTCAATCTCTTTATGGATCATGTCATGAAAAATAGTTGTCATAGCTCTCATGTATATAGCACCTGCATTCTTGAGTCAAAAAGGCATCACCCGATAACAATACACCCCCCAAGGTGTGATAAATGATGTCTTCTCAGCATCATCTCCATCCATCAAAATCTGGTGATAACCGGCAAAGCAATCAACTAATGACTGCAACTCATGCTTTGCATAATTATCAATGAGTATGTGAATATTCGGGAGTGGGAAATCATCCTTTGGACTAGCCTTGTTGAGATCCCGATAATCCACACATATTCTGATCTTCCCGTCCTTCTTTGGAACTAGTGCTATATTGGCCAACCAGGTGGGGTACTTCGTGACTCGTATGACTTTTGCCTTAAATTGCTTGGAGACTTCTTCTTTGGTCATCAAACTTAAGTTTGTTTTGAATTTTCTTGTTTTTTGCTTTACCGGGGGACAAGATGGATCTGTTGGCAACTTATGGGAAACAATATTAGTGCTTAAACCAGCGATGTCATCATACAACCAAGCAAACACATCGACGTATTGTCTCAGAAGATCCACATATTTCCCCTTTTCTGATGGTGTCAAATGAACACTAATTCTTGTTTCTTTTATAGACTCTGAATTCCCCAAATTTATAAGCTCTGTTTTGTCCAAATTTGGTTTTGACTTGTTCTCAAACTGCTCAAGTTCTTTAGTTAATTCTGCAGGCGTGCCATCTTCTTCATATTCTTCAAGATCTTGCTTGTTATTTTGTTCACTTATTTCATTGCATGTCACATTCACGGTGTAGACATTTTTATTAATATATTTGCTGAAAATTAAAATAAAAAAGAAAGAAAATTAATAAAGATAAAAAATTTAAAATGTAAAACAAAAAAGCATATTCATATTTTGCATTTAAGCTTCCAAAAGATCGAGGCAAACAACATAAAATCATAGACACGATTCAGGCCTTAATTTTGAATCGTGTTGCTTAAAAAGTACTAATACAATCAATCTACCAAGATTCCCAGCGAACTGTGGGTGGGGTACAAGTCCAATTGTTCAAAACATCTCCAGGTGTGGCATCCCAAATAGTTGGCGTCTCAGTGCAATCATTCAGAATCACGTTGCAATCGGCACTGAATAGGTTCCCGATTCCTTCAACGAGGTCATCTTCAGCATCTTCATATAGCTCATGAATAGTAACTGTCTTGGGAAATGACTGGCTCAGCGGCGGGATAGACTGTGGCAGGACAATGTCACTTTTCTTCTTGAGACGAGCCACCGAGACTTCTTTTGGGGTGGGTTCGTACCCTAGGCCAAAGGTGTTGTTCTGCCCCGGTAACTAAATTGGCTCCATCTAGCCTCTCCACACTTTCAATGACAGGGATTGAATTCCCGGGATAAATGGGATTGCTTGCTTCTCCATGAATCACAACTTCCTAGTGATTCCACACAAACTTCACGTTCTGGTGCAGAGTGGAAGGGACTGCACAAGCCATGTGAATCCACGGCCTTCCCAACAACAAATTATAAGTAGCAGATATGTCTAACACTTGAAATTCAATGATAAACTCCACAAGACCAATTCGTAATGCTAAGTCAATTTCACCAATAGTGCTCCTTTGCGCTCCATCAAAAGCTTTAACATTCACATGAATTTCACGAACTTTTCCAATGTCAATTCCCAAGGCTTTGAGGGTAGTGAAAGGACATATATTGAGTGCAGAAACATTATCGATCAAAACCTTAGAAACAAACTTGTCCCTACACTTGACAGTGAGATGCAAAGCTTTGTTGTGACTTAGACCTTCACGTGGCAATTCATCCTTGTGAAAAGAGATCTTGTGGGCTTCTAGAATTTGGGCTACCATAGTTTCCAAATGTTCACTAGTTGTCTCGACTGGAACATATGCTTCATTGAGTACTTTTACCAAATCATTCCTGTGGCTATCGGAACTCATCAATAATGACATGAGGGAAATCTGAGCCGGCGTCTTCTTCAGTTGGTCTATAACAGAGTATCCGCTACATTGCATTTTTCTCCAAAACTCTTCTGCTTCAGCTTCTGTCACGGACTTCTTCTGGTTGTTGTCCTTACTTGAAATTCCTCGTGATGCTTCTTCAGGAACATAACACCGACCGGATCTCGTCATGCCTGCAGCTACAGCAGCAGCAGCTTCTACAACTAATTTTGCCTTTCCTTTGTTCCTTATATCACACACTGATAGTCCCGAGGATCTGCTTTGGTTTCTAATGAGGGTGTCTGAGCAACTAGATCCATGATCCTGGGTTTCGGAGGGAGTACTTCCACCTCAATTGGTGCTCACACTTGTACTGTGATGATAGGAGCAATAAAGGCAGATGACACAGCCTTTTTCTCGTCTTCAATTAGTACAATTGCTCCTTCCAAATTCCAATCCTTATCAGTAGATATCATGTTAATACCGGTATCATGGTAATTTGGAAGAGGATTGTTGTTCACATTCGGGGGAGCTCCCTTAAGCTGAATGGTTCCTGCTTTGATCAACTCTTCAATCTTATCTTTGAGAGTAAGGCAATTTTCTATGTCATGTCCAGTCATACCAGAGTGATATGCACAACGCTTGGTCCTATCATACCATCCTAGGAGGGGGTCGAGAACTCTTTCTGGGACTGGTTGGAGTACTCATGCAGCTTTCAACCTTTTAGACAATTGGGCTAAAGGTTCAGCTAGGGGTGTATATGTTTTGGCTGGTTTTATTTCAAAGCTCGGGCGAGGTCTAGGTGCATTTGGGCGGTTTTGTGATGGATATGTGGGTTGGTAATGTGATAGATTCTAGTATGCGGGTGCTCGGGGTGGATAATAGGTTGGTTGGGTATTATAAACAGGATAGGGAATGGGCAAAGGCTGGTAGTAAGGTAGAGGAGTTTGGGTGTATAGGCCATAGTATGAAGGTTGGGGTAACGGGTTTTGGTAGGTTAACATTTGTTTAGGCCTGCGGTCTTGGACGGTCATAATAGCGGATACTTCTTTCTCCTTCTTCTTACTTGCTCCTCCAATAGTTCCTGACTGGATTGGCTTACTTGTTGCTTCTAGTGCTGCCAAGTTTGTAATCTTTCCAGATTTAAGACCTTCCTCTATAACATCTCCCATCTTAACAACTTCCGAGAATTTCTGCCCCAACATGCTTATCAATCTCTCATAGTATGTTGCATCCGTTTGAGATCGAATAAAAGTAGTTATCATCTCATCCTCTCCCATCGGGGGTTGGACTCTTGTTGTTTCTACCCTCCATCTCATGGCATACTCTCTAAAGGATTCTGTTGTTTTGTTCTCCAACATCATCAAATAGAATCTATCTGGGTTGGCCTCAGTGTTAAATCTGAATCTGTCCATGAATTCTCGTTCATTGACACTCCAGCTGCGCCATTTATGTGGGTTCTGACTTGTGTACCAATCAAGGGCTTCCCTTGTAAGACTCCTTATAAAAAGATTCATCCTGATAGCTTCATCCTTTCCCACTCCAACTAACTTATCACAATACGACCTCAAATAGGCTCGCGTGTTTCCTTTTCCATCAAACATATCAAATTTTGGTACTTTATATCCTACAGGTAAATCGACGTCGGGATGAACACATAGATCCTCATACTCCAAACCTTCCATACTCCTAATGGTTTTCAAACTTTTGAATGCTTTCGTTAACTCACGGATCTTTTCGCCATATACTCGTCGGCTTTGGCCCTTACTTCTTTTTCTGCTTCCTGATACTAATACACTTCGGAGTGAAGTTGGTGAGGCATAGGGGCAGTAAAAGGTTGTGCTTCCACTACATATACCGGTGGAACATGCTGCATGTTAGGAATAGCGATGTGTGCCATCGGTATGTGTTGGGTTACATGGTAATTTTGGGTTGGCGGGGTGCTTTGGGCTGGTGGTGGTTGGGAAATATATGATGTGGTAAAAGTCGATGGGTTGGCTTGTTGCGGTTAGCATATGCGTTAGTGGATGTTGGCTTGTTGTTGTAAAGTGGCAGGTTTGGTTGAAGGTGTTCCGGGATAGGTGAGTCAAAAGATGGGAAAGGAGGTGGGATAGGTGCATTTGTCCTTTCTTTGGGAAGTGGTGTGATGAGGCTGATAAAAAGATTGGTAAGGTTTCGAAGCCGTTCAATTTCACCTTGTAGGTTAGCCACTTGTTGCGACAACTAGGCGATGTGTTCATCACTAAGGGTAACCTACCTTCCGTCCGAAGCCTCGAGTTCGTCTCGTTGAACGGTGACAAGTCCCAAGCCTATCATATTAGATATGTTTGAACCAGTTATGTTGGTAGTTGCTCGTGCCTTGGATATCGTGAAGTATGGGTGTTCAGCCAGTTTGCAGTCAACACAAATCAACCTTGGGGAGTGATAAAAATAGAAAATTGTTAAAAAGAAAATAAAGACAATGTTAGTAAGTGGTGATTGAATTTAAAAGCAAGTATATCACATAACAAACAAATCACGTAATAACACAAATAAGTCAAGCAATGATAAGCGTGTCCTAGTATGCATGGGACCTCTTTGTGCCAGAGGTAGGCCTAGCGAAAATTTGAGAGATAAACACACCATTATATATCACTCCATTGATCCTTAATTAGACACCCCAAAACAAACTTTCATTGATGATTCAAGCTTAGTACATAAATTAAAAGAGAAATACCAGCATTGCCTTAGTCTAAAATAATTACAATGGTATAGCCTTAATTGAAATAAATATTACAACATAGTTCTAATCTAGTTGACTGAGGATGGTTCTTCATTAACCCTTAGCCTCTTAGCTGCTCGGATTGTCTCATCAATTTTCTGGTGATTCTTCACAAGGTAAACCATGGCTAGCTTTCCTCCTTCGTCCAGTCCTTGGCAATAGCATTCTATGAATTGCTTCTCGAGGTCTCCATCCAAATCTTTGAGTCCTTGCTCCATTTCCACAACTTGTTGTTTCCATATTTCTATTTGTTGCTTCTGCATCTCCTCTCATTGTCTCAACATTTCAATCTCTTTGTTTTCCTTCTCATGTTGCTCCTTGTGCCTTGCTTCAGACTCGGACACCCTTCTTTTCAGCTGGCGGTACTTGATTTCAGCTTCGGCTGCCTTATCTTTGATTCGGCCACCCAGATTAATCCCTCTTGTGATAGAACCTTCAAGGTTGGCACGTAACCATTCTAAATAAAAAGTGTCACATCCAGCTTGGTACCTATCTGGTACAATTTTACCCTTGACCATAGCTCTCTTGTTTCTCCACATCCTGAGAATTTCCTTCGCAAAAGGAATTTTATCATTATCATAGTCAATTCGATAATGATCCATGTTATCAACTTGCGGTATGACTTGCGTTCTTCCGGCTTATCCCATAACTCGTAATGGAGCATATGGTTGAAGTCCTCGAAGCTCGATGAGAACCAAGTAAGGTAGAATTTTTCCGCGGATTACAAAATTCTCAAAAGGATACCAAGAAAACATCCACTGAATCATGGTGTCATTCAGGTTGCTAAGTAACTTGCCCCATCCTTTAACACTATTTGGATGCTTGAATGCAACTACTGGGATCGTGTATGACGTGATATGATTAGCACCATTTTGGTTGTTAAGCTCTTGGCTTCCATTGATCTTTTGGAGATGCCCCATAAACCACAACTGCAGCAACAAATTACATCCTTAAAAATATTTAAATCCCTTCTTGCAAAGGCCCAAAGCTCGGTATATATCTACAACAACCATCGGCACTATGGTGTATGGCTTTCCATCAATGCCATTAAACAATGCATCCGTAACCATAACAATTTGGGTGTGAATCTCCTGTTTTGCTCCTCGAGGAAATACTAGGAGCCCAAGGAGACAAACCGAAAAGGCAAATACCCTTTTTTCACTCCAAGAAATGTGTGAGGAAAACACCTCTCGATGTTGTAGAAAAGCATCTGAACGGCCAAAGATGTCGAACAGATAGTCAAGGGGTATCTTGAATTATTTCAAATGTTCTAGCCCAATTTCTTTCTCAAAACCAAACTTTTCAAGAAACTCTTTTATCGAGGGATTTTTTGGAATAATCATGCCAGCGCTTTGCCAAGAATGTCTGCCTTTCCATAACAAACTCACATTCTCTATAAAGCCTCCAATTTTTTCTAACAATGGTATCTTCTCATTTTCCCCAAATCTGAATACGGCCCTTTCTTCATCCCAAAAGATGACTGTTGCTTCAATAATTTCCCTACTATCACGACCCAATTCCCGACCCCGGCCGTGATGGCACCTCTCATGAAGACAAGGCCAGCTAGAACAAATGCAAACACCTCTTTAAACAATCAATTAACATTAACAAATCTAAAACATGCTTAATATAGCCAATAATACGGAAACAACGATAATAACCAGGGTAACCATCCCGACACAGCCCAAATCAGGGTGTCACAAGTCATGAGCTACTACAGAGTTTGCTATAAGTCTGAAAAGTATGATATCCGATACAATAGTCTGAAGAAAACATAAATGATGTATGATAGGGGACACAAGGGGCTGCGAACGTCAACGGCTACCTCGTAACTCCAACTCGCTGCCTGGTCTGGAAGGAATCAGTGCTCAGGTGCGGACTCTGCTATGTCTGAATCTGTACACATGGTGCAGGGAGTAATGAAAATACTCCGACCCAGTGAGTAATAATAATAAATAATAACCGAAGGCATGAAAATACATAAATGCACAAGGCAATTCTATATCAGGCAGTAAATCACTTAGAGCAGTAAAACAGTAAAGAATCAAATGAAATCTCCTTTTAAAAACAGGTAAATCAGGTAAAACAACAAGTAAATAGTGAGTAGTAATCTGCCCCTCGGGCCCAGTATCAATCGCTCAGAACAGTATCAGCCCCTCGGGCTCAGTATCAATCACTCAGCATAACATCAGCCCCTCGGGCTTTCTCTCAGTCACTCAGCATAATATCAGCACCTCAGGCTCACTCTCAGATCATATGGGTACTCGCGCTCACTGTGAGTGTGCAGACTCCGGAGGGGCCCCTTACGGACCAAGTGCTATATCAAGCCACGTCGTGGCGTCATCACTCGGCACTCGACCTCACATCACTCGGCCTCCCATCACTCAAGCCACCTCGTGGCATATAAAGCATCTCATATCACTCAGCTTATCCTTACATATGGCCCTCGGCCTCACTCAGTCCAGAAATCATCACAAGCCCCTCGGTCATCCGTAAAATAGTAGTGCTTAGCCCAAACAATAGTGGAAATATCATTTAAGTCTCAAAAATTCAATTAAAGTGGCTGAGTTTGTAAAATAGTATAATCAATAGGACTGAGTTCTAGTAATATATCAAAATAGTGAGGAAACAGTGATAAAAATCCATGAAGGATTCAGGTAATCGGCATGAAGCCAAAAAATATGGCAATAAGCCCAAATCATGTTGATAACAAACACATTTCAGTCAAATATGCGATAAAAACATAAATCGGGATGGACCAAGTCACAATCCCCAATAGTGAACAATCCCGCGCTCGTCATTAAGCAAGTGTTTCACCTCAATATAGCACTACGTTGTGCAAATCCAGGGTTTCAAACCCTTAGGATATCATTTACTATCATTACTCACCTCAAGCCGACCAAAATACTATCTCTCTATGCCCATGCCTCTCAAATCGCCCTCCTCGCGCGTCAAATCTAACCAAAACCACAACGAATATATCACAATAGGCTAAGGGAACATAACCCAATCGAAAAGAATCGAAAAATAGCAAAAATCTCGAAATTTGCAAAACCTGAGCCCCGGGCCCACTTCTCGAAATTCAAAAAATTTTACATCAACGGATTCCTTATCTCTCCACGAGTCCATACATACCAAGAACTCCCAAATCCAAGCTCAAATGACCCATCAAAATCCAATTTGAAATACCAAAACTCAAGCCCTAGTTATTCACCCTTTGTGATAAATTTTCATGAATTTCTAGGTTGATTCTACAATTAAATCATGTTTTAAGTCATAGAACTCACCTCCAATCAATCCCAATCGAAACCCTCTTCAATTCCCGTCCAAAAGCTCTCAAGGATGCTAAAAAATGGTGGAAAAATAACTTAGCTCGCGGAACAAAAATGAATTTAAAAACCCTTCTGCCCAGCACATAACCGCATCTGTGGTGAGCTTTCCGCTTCTGCGTCTTCCGCTTCTGCAGAGCTTCACTTAATGCTCAGGACCATTTCTGCGGTCAAAATCCGCACCTGCGGACTCCACTTCTGTGAAAATTCCTCTATGACCAACATCCGCTTCTGCGATGCCGTTGCCGCATCTATGGTCCCAATTCCGCAGATGCGGAAATACCAGAACCAGAAATTTCTGCAATATCACAAGTCTAAAATTCATCCCGATAGCCATCCGAAATCACCCCGAGGCCCCCGGGACCTCAACCAAAAGTACCAACCCATCCTAAAACATCGTTCAAACTTGTTCCAATCATCAAAACATCTCAAACAACACCAAAACCATTAAATTACATCGGATTCAAGCCTAAGTTCTTCTAAAACTTCCGAAACTCGCATTTGATCAAAAACCCAACCAAAGCACCTCCGAATGACCTGAAATTTTGCACGCACATCCCAAATAACCTAACGAAGCTACAGCAACTCTCGGAATTCCATTCCAAACCTCGGATCAAAATCTCACCTATCAACCGGAATTCGCCAAAATACTAACTTCGCCAATTCAAGCCTAATTCTACACCGGACCTCCAAAATTACTTCCGATCACACTCCTAAGTCACAAATCATCCCCCGAAGCTAACCTAATCACCGGAAATCACATCCGAGCCCTCTAATTCATAAGTCAACATCCGGTTGACTTTTCCAAATTAAACCTTCCTTAAAGAGACTAAGTGTCTCATTTCCTACCAAAACCACTCCAAACCAACTCGATCACATAAGATACGAATAATGAAGCATAAAGAAGCTAAAAATGGGGGAAACGAAGAGGTAACTCATGAGACGACGGGTCAGGTCATCACATCCTCCCCAACTAAAACAAACGCTCGTCCTCGAGCGAGTCAAGAACCTGAAGTCTCAAACATGTGAGGGTATCTGCTCCACATCTCCCGCTCAGCCTCCAAAGTAGCCTCATCCATGGGCCAACCCCTCCACTGCACCTTCACCGAAGCAACATCCTTTAAACTTAACTTCCGAACCTGATGATCCAAAATGGCTGTTGGCTCTACATCATAAGTCAAATCATCATCCAGCTGAACTGTGCTAAAGTCCAATACATGGGATGGGTACCCAACATACTTACAGAGCGTAGAAACATGAAATATCGGATGTACGCCCGACAACCTGGGTGGCAAGGCAAGCTCATAAGCCACCTCCCCAATCCTCCTAAGTACCTCAAAAGGCCCAACAAACCGCGGACTCAACTTCCCTTTCTTTCCAAACCGTATAACACCCTTTACGGGCGAAACCTTCAACAAGACCTTCTCACCAACCATATAAGACACATCTCGAACTTTCCGATCCGTATAACTCTTCTGACGCGACTGTGTTGTACGAAGCCTCTCCTGAATTAGCTTCACCTTCTCTAAGGCATCTTGCACCAACTCTGTCCCCAAGAGCCTAGCCTCCCCGGGCTCGAACCAACCAACTGGAGATCTACACCGCCTCCCATGCAATGCCTCATACGGAGCCATCTGAATGCTCGATTGATAACTGTTATTGTAGGCAAACTCTGCAAGCGGCAAAAACTTATCCCAAGAACCTCCAAAATCAATAACACATGCACGCAACATGTCCTCCAATATCTAAATAGTACACTCGGACTGCCCATCCGTCTGAGGATGAAATGTTGTGCTCAACTCCACCTGTGTACTCAACTCTCGCTGAAAAGTCCTTCAGAACTGAGAAGTAAACTGAGTACCTCTATTTGAGATAACAGACACTAGAACACCATGCAATCAGACAATCTCCCGGATAAAGATCCCTGCCAGCCGCTCCGAAGAATAGGTAGTACATACCGAAATAAAGAGCGCGGACTTGGTCAGTCGATCCACAATCACCCAAATCGAATCAAACTTCTTCAAAGTTCGAGGAAGACCACTCACAAAATACATAGTGATCCTCTCCCACTTCCACTTAGGAATAATCATCTGCTGAAATACGCCACCCGATCTCTGACGCTCATATTTCACCTGCTGATAGTTGAGACACCAAGACACAAATCCTACAATATCTTTCTTCATTCTTCTCCACCAATAGTGCTACCTCAAATCCTGATACATCTTCGCGGCACCCGGATGAATAGAATACCGCGAGCTATGCGCCTCCTCCAATATCAACTCCCGAAGCCCATCCATATTAGGCACTCAAATTCAGCCCTACTTCCTTACACACCATCCTCACCAATGGTCACGTCTCTGGCATCATCATGCTGAACCCTGCCCTTAAGGACAAGCAAATGCGGATCATCATACTGGCGCTCTCTGATGTGATCATAGAAGGAAGACCGAGAAACCACACAAGACAACACCCAACTAGGCTCCGAAATATCTAGTCTCACCAACCGATTGGCCAAGGCCTGGACATCAGCTGCAAAGGGCCTCTCCCCAACTGGAATATATGCCAAACTCCCCATACTAACTGCCTTTCGGCTCAAGGCATCGACCACTACATTAGCCTTCCCCAGTGATACAGAATGGTAATATCATAATCCTTAAGTAACTCTAGCCACCTTCGCTGCCTCAAATTAAGATCCTTTTACTTGAACAAATGCGGAAGACTGCGTTGATCAGTGAATACCTCACAAGTAGTGCCTCCAAATCTTCAGAGCATGAACTATGGCAGCCAATTCCAAATCATGTACAGAATAGTTCTTCTCATGGGGCTTCAACTGACGAGAAGCATAAGCAATAACTCGACCCTCCTGCATCAATACACATCTGATCCCAACTCTCGAAGCATCACAATATACAGTATAAGAACCTAAAGCTGATGGTAAGACCAATACTGGAGCTGTGGTCAAAGCTGTCTTGAGCTTTTGAAAGCTCTCCTCGCACTCGTCCGACCATACAAATGGAGCACCCTTCTGAGACAACTTGGTCAAGGGCGATGCTATAGAGGAAAATCCCTGAACAAACCGGCGATAATAACCTGCCAAACCAAGGAAGCTGCGAATCTCTATAGCTGAGGACGGTCTAGGCCAACTCTGAATCGCCTCTATCTTCTTTGGGTCGACCTGAATACCCTCGCTAGACACCATGTGTCCCAAGAAAGCCACTGAACTGAGCCAAAATTCACACTTGGAGAACTTTGCATAAAGCTTCTCCTCCCTTAATCTCTGTAATACAACTCGCAAACGGTGCACGTGCTCCTCTTGACTACGCGAGTACACCAGAATATCATCAATGAAAACAATAAGGAACGAATCCAAATAAGGCCGAAATACACTATTAATCAAATGCATGAATGCTGCTGGGGCATTAGTCAGCCTAAAAGACATAACAAGAAACTCATAGTACCCATATCTAGTCCTGAAAGCAGTCTTAATAATATCTAAATCCCTGATCTTCAACTGGTGATAGCCCGAACGGAGATCAATCTTGGAGAACATCCTCGCTCCTTGAAGCTGGTCAAATAAATCATCAATGCAAGGCAGGGGATACTTGTTCTTCACTATTACTTTGTTCAATTGCCTGTAGTCAATGCACATTCTCATGGTGTCATCCTTATTCTTCACAAACAGAACCGGTGCACCCCACGGTGACACACTAAGCCGAATGAACCCCTTATCTAGGAGTTCCTGAAGCTGATCCTTCAATTTTTTCAACTCCGCTGGTGCCATACGATATGGCGGAATGGAAATGGGCTGAGTGCCCGGCACTAGGTCAATACCAAAATCAATATCCCTGTCCGGCGGCATGCCCGGCAGGTCTGCAGGAAATACATCGAGAAACTCCCTCACAACTGGAACAGAATCAATGCTAGGAGTCTTGGCTCCAACATCCCTGACAAATGCCAAATATGAAAGGCAACCCTTCCCAACCATACGCTGGGCCTTTAAGAATGAAATCACCCTACTAGGAACATAATCAGTCACACCACGCCACTCGATCCTTGGTACACCCGGTATAGCCAAAGTGACTGTCTTAGTATGACAGTCTTGAATAGCATGACACGGATATAACCATTCCATACCCAAAATAACATCAAAATCCACCATTCTCAATAACAATAGATCAACTCGGGTCTCCAGACCCCCAATAGTCACCAAACATGATCGGTACATATGGTCTCTAATAATAGTATCACCCATCGGGTAGATACATGAACAGGTAAAGCAAGACACCCTCGGGACGCACCTAAATGATGAGCAAAATATGAGGACACATAAGAATAGGTGGAACTGAGATCAAATAAGACTGAGGCATCCCTGTGGCAGACTAAAATAATACTTGTAATGACAGCATTTGAAGCAATGGCATCTGTCCTGCCTGGGATAGCATAAAAATGATCTTGACCACTGCCTGATCGACCTCCACCTCTGGGGCGACCCCTGGCTGCCTGACCCTCACCCCTAGCTGGCTGGGCGGGTGTTGAAGAAACTGGACCAGAAGACGAGGGTTGAACCCTCTGCTGAGATGAGCTAGCAGCACGACGAGGAAACTGCCTCCACATATGTCCAAACTCTCCACACTCAAAACATCTCCCAGGTGCTGGAGAATGGGACTGAAGGGAACCCCCCGCGCCAGAGTGACTGGCTGATGCACTTGGCCTAGAAGAACCCTGAACAGACGGGGCACGAGATGAACTCTATGCTGGAAGAGTGCTGAGTAAAGGCTGACCCTGCTGGGAACCATGATAACCATGACCTGAGGATGCCCCACGATACTCGGGGCGGGCCAACTGAGCGGGCCTGAAAGAACGACCCCTACCATGCTGGAACTAGCACCTCGAAGGAGCGCCACTGCAACTGCCAGAACCTCGAGGCCTCTTGGCCTCCCTCTCCTCTCGATCCTGACGGTGAACCGCCTCAATCTCTCGAGCTATATCAACCACCTCCTCGAATGTAGCACCCAATACTATCTCTAGTCATAAGAACACGGAGATGGTAGTTGAGGCCATCAACAAATCTCCTGATATGCTCACGATCAGTCAGAACCATCCAAATGACATGACGAGCCAACTCTAAAAACCTTATCTCATACTGAGACACAGTCATATCTCCCTGCCGTAGCCACTTAAACTACCTTCGCAGCTCCTCTCTGCAGGACTGCGGTGCATACTTCTCCAAGAAAAGAGTGGAGAACTCCTGCCAAGTCAAAGGTGCTGCACTAGCCGGCCTATGCCTCTCATACACCTCCCACCAAGTGAAGGCAGCCCCAGTAAACTGAAAGGTGGTAAATGCCATACCACTAGACTCCAGAATACCTGCTATACGGAGCATCTGTTGACACCTGTCAAGAAAACCCTGCGCATCCTCGCCCTCAGCACCACTAAATGTCGGAGGTTGGAGTCTACCAACCTCTCAAGGCGACGTTGCTCATCCTCAGGCATAGCTAGAACCCTGAACTCATGCACTGGTGCAACTGGCTGAGCTGGAGGTGCCTCTAGAGTCTATAATCCCTACACTACCTGCTCAGGTGTACGAGCAGTAGGGGTCTGATTACCTCCCCCAGCCTGCGATATAGCTGCTGCTGTGGTGGCTGAAACTGCCTGAGCCAGGCTGGTGCAAACTGTCAAAATCTGAGCCAAGGCCTCCTGAAGACCCAAAATCACGATGGGCACAGCTGGTGCCTAAACTGGTGCTGCTGGAGCCTGATCCTGAGCTGAGGCAACTGATGGATCAACAGGCGCTGCCCCTGCTGCCTTGCCTGTACCACGCCCACGACCGCATACACGGCCTCTGGTGGCCTCAGTGGAGGGTACTGGTGGTCGTCCACCATTTCCGGTAGCTTGTGCCCTCACCATCTGTGAGAGAATAGAATAAAGAGAAGTTTAGTACTCGGATCAACAAGTTCGCACGATAAAAATTTCAAGAATGTGAAGTTTTCCTAAAGGTTCTGCAGCCTCCCGACAATAAGTACAGACGTCTCCGTATCGATCCACGAGACTCTACTAAACCAGCTCATAACTCGTGAGACCTAGTAACCTAGGCTCTGATACCAATTTGTCACGACCCAATTCCCGACCCCGGCCTTGATGGCGCCTCTCGGAAAGACAAGGCCAGCCATAACAAATGCAAACACATCTTTAAACAATCAATTAACATTAACTAATCTAAAACATGCTTAATATAGCCAATAATGCAGAAACATTGATAATAACCAGGGTAACCATCCCGACACAGCCCAAACCGGGGTGTCACAAGTCATGAGCTACTATAGAGTTTGCTATAAGTCTGCAAAATATGAAATCTGATACAATAGTCTGAAAAAAACATAAATGATGTAAGATAGGGGAGACAAGGAGCCGCGAATGTCAACAACTACCTCGTAACTCCAACTCGTTACCTGGTCTGGAAGGAATCAGTGCTCAGGTACGGACTCTGCTATGCCTGAATTTGCACACATGGTGCAGGGAGTAATGTGAGTACTTCGACCCAGTGAGTAATAATAATAAATAATAACCGATGGCATGAAAACACATAAATGCACAGGCAATTCTATATCAGGCAGTAAATCACTTAGAGCAGTAAAATAGTAAAGAATCAAATGAAATCTCCTTTTAAAAATAGGTAAATCAAGTAAAACAACAAGTAAATAGTGAGCAGTAATCTGCCCCTCGGGCCCAATGTCAATCGCTCAGAACAGTATCAGCTCCCCGGGCTCAGTATCAGTCACTCAGCATAGCATTAGCCCCTCGGGCTCACTCTCAATCACTCAGCATAATATCAGCCCCTCGGGCTCACTCTCAGGTCATATGGGTACCCGCGCTTACTGTGGGTGTGCAGACTACGGAGGGGCCCCTTACGGCCCAAGCGTTATATCAAGCCACCTCGTGGCGTCATCACTCAGCACTCGGCCTCACATCACTCGGCCTCCCATCACTCAAGCCATATCGTGGAATATAAAGCATCTCATATCACTCAGCATATCCTCACATATGGCCCTCGGCCTCACTCAGTCCAGAAATCATCACAAGCCCCTCGGGCATCAGTAAAATAGTAGTGCTCAGCCCAAACAATAGTGGAAATATCATTTAAGTCTCAAAAATTCAATTAAAGCGGCTAAGTTTGTAAAACAGTATAATCAATAGGACTGAGTTCTAGTAATATATCAAAATAGTGAGGAAACAGTGATAAAAGACCACGAAGGATTCAAGTAGTCGGCATGAAGCCCCAAAATATGACAATAAGCCCAAATTATGTTGATAACAAACACATTTTAGTCAAATATGCGGTAAAAACATAAATCAGGACGGACCAAGTCACAATCCCCAATTGTAAACAATCTCGCGCTCGTCATTAAGTGCGTGTTTCACCTCAATATAGCACTACGTTGTGTAAATCCGGGGTTTCAAACCCTCAAGATATCATTTACTATCATTACTCACCTCAAGCCGACCAAAATCCCAGCTCGCTATGCCCTTGTCTCTCAAATCGGCCTCCTCGCGCGTCAAATCTGACCAAAACCACAACGAATACATCATAATAGGCTAAGGGAACATAACCCAATCGAAAAGAATCGAAAATAGCAAAAAACTCTAAATTTGCAAAACCCGAGCCATGGGCCCACTTCTTGAAATTCAGAAAATTTTACATCAACGGATTCCTTATCTCACCATGAGTCCATATATACCAAGAACTCCCAAATCCGAGCTCAAATGACCCATCAAAATCCAATTTGAGATTCCAATACTCAAGCCCTAGTTCTTCCCCATTTTTGATAAATTTTCATGAATTTTTAGGTTGATTCTACAATTAAATCATATTTTTAGGTCATAGAACTCACCTCCAATCAATCCCAGTCGAAACCATCTTCAATTCCCATCCAAAAGCTCTCAAGGATGCTCAAAAATGGTGGAAAAATAACTTAGCTCGCGGAAAAAAAAATGAACTTAAAAACCCTTCTGCCCAGCACATAATCGCATCTGCGGTGAGCTTTCCGCTTCTGCGATCAAAATCTGCACCTACGGACTCCGCTTATGCGAACAACTATCTGCTTCTGCGAAAATTCCTCTATGACCAACATCCTCTTCTGCGACTCCATTGCCGCATCTGCGAGACCACATCTGCAGTCCCAATTCCGCAGATGTGGAAATACCAGAACCAGAAATTTCTGCAATATCACAAGTCCAAAGTTCATCCCGATAGCCATCCGAAATCACCCCGAGGCCCTCGGGACCTCAACCAAAAGTGCCAACCCATCCTAAAATGTTGTTCAAACTTGCTCCAAACATCAAAACATCTCAAACAACACCAAAACCGTTAAATTACATCGGATTCAATCCTAAGTTCTTCTAAAACTTCTGAAACTCGCATTTGATCAAAAACCCAACCAAAATACCTCCGAACGACCTGAAATTTGGCGCACACATCCCAAATCACCTAACGAAGCTATAGCAACTCTCAAAATTCCATTACGACCCTCGGATCAAAATCTCACCTATCAAATGGAATTCGCCAAAATACTAACTTCGCCAATTCAAGCCTAATTCTACACCGGACCTCCAAAATTACTTCCGATCACACTCCTAAGTCATAAATCATCCCTCGAAGCTAACCGAATCACCAAAAATCACATCCGAGCCCTCTAACTCATAAGTCAACATCCGGTTGACTTTTCCAAACTAAACCTTCCTTAAAGAGACTAAGTGTCTCATTTCCTACCAAAACTTCTCCAAACCAACTCGATCACATAAGATATGGATAATGAAGCATAAAGAAGCTAAAAATGGAGGAAACAAAGCGGTAACTCATGAGACGACGGGTCAGGTCATCACATCTACATGCTATGACTTCCATAAGTAACGGTAGATGACCCAGCTTCTTTCGCACTTCGAATTGTGTGCTCTCTCCTAAATTTCTCCACCATGACTTTAGTTTGGGAGGGATGTCCAACACTATGCCAATCTTTGGGTAAACAATTTGATTTACGATTTCCTGCATTACAGAAAAGGTTAATCCTACTTGTTTTCCCCTTTTAGGAGTAAATGGTCCACATAATCAGTGTGTTTATCTTTCAAAAAATGCACATAAAGGATGAATAGGTGTCACTCAGGGTTATAAACCCGCTTGGACATTTGGATAAGGCTAACTAATGGACTTAATACACCTAGGGTACTAAGCCTCCTAAGGTTGTGTGATGCATGCCCCTAAGAAGGGATTTGGTTTAGCTCTATCCTAGGTCGGCTAAGAGTGGGTTTCCTAGAATGGTTTTTTCCCAAGTGGACAACTTGAGAGTGGAAAGTTGTGACTGTCGATTGCACCGCTGATCTGCTTACCCACAAACTTTCCCCTAAAAGATATTTTTGAAAAAGTGCACGGCCTCAAACCGCGTAATTGCTAGGTGTGTGCTCAGTGTGAATTTTCCACAAGTGGAGGAAGTGAAAATGGAATGACAATTTATAAAAGATAGTAATTACATCTTACAAGAAGTAGAACTTTTTCAAATAAGGCAACAAACAAAAACATTCATAAAAATACAAAATCCATTTTTATTAACCTAAGTTTGTTATGGTTTAAAACCTAAAATCCCCATCAGAGTCGCCATATGTTATACTCTAATTTGACCTATGTTAAAATGGGGTATAACACCAAAGTGATTGTGCACACCGATCACGCGACACTCCGTTATTTGATGACAAATAAGGACTCTAAGTGTAGGTTGATAAGATGAGTTCTTTTGCTTCAAGAGTTTGACCTTGAAATTATTGATCAAAAAGGGTGTGAAAATCAAGTGGCAGACCACTTGTCCCGCTTGGAAGAAGAGGGGAGGCCCCATGATGACCTCGAAATTAATGATTCGTTTCTGGATGAACAACTTCTTTTAGTTTCTTTGAATAGTATGCCTTGGTTCGCCGATGTGGCTAACTTTCTTGTGACCGGCATTGTTCTGAGTGAGCTATCTTCTAATCAAAGGAAGAAGCTTAAACGGGACATCTTGAATTATTACTGGGACGAGCCTTATCTTTTCAAGATTTGTAATGGTGGTGGGATCCGGAGATGTGTTCCGGAAGAGGATCAAATGAGGATTCTTGATGTTTGCCATTCCTCGCCCTATGGTGGTCATCATGGTGGGGTGATAACTACTTCAAAGGTTCTTAGCTATGGATTTTATTGGCCCACCCTGTATAAAGATGCTATTGATCTTGTTGAGAGATGTGATGAGTGCCAGAGTGCTAGTGAAATTTTCAAGAAGGATGAAATGCCTCTCACCACTATTCGTGAGATTGACATTTTTAATGTGTGGTCCATTGACTCCATGGGACCATTTGTGAGTTCATGTGGTAATACTTACATTCTGATTGCAGTTGATTATGTTTCCAAGTGGGTTGAATTTGTGGCTTTGACTAACAATGAGGCATAGAGTGTGGTAGCGTTCTTAAAGAAAAATATCTTTACAAGGTTTGGCACTCTAAAGGTGATTATCAGTGATGGGGGGTTCTCTTTTTTGCAATAAGGCCTTCGATACTTTACTCTCCAAGTATGGTCTCAATTATAAAGTGTCAACCCCTTATCATCAACAGGTGAGTGGACAAGTTGAGGTCTCCAACAGGGCGATAAAGAGCATATTATCAAAACTGTCAATACAAACCAGACTGATTGGTCAAGGAAACTAGATGATGCTTTGTGGACTTACAGGGCTACTTACAATATTCCAATTGGTATGTTTCTGTACTGGTTGGTATTTTGGAAAGCATTCCATCTTCCGGATGAGTTAGAGCAGAAGGCCATGTGGGCGCTGAAGAAGTTAAACCTTGAATGGGATGTCGCCGCAAATCTCCAGATCGAGCAACTAAATAAACTTGATGAGTTTAGGTTTCATGCCTATTCTAGATCATCCTTGTATAAGGACAAGATGAAGTACTTACATGGCAAATATTCCCGGAGCGAAGAATTCAAGGAGGATGACTTGGTTCTTCTATTTCTGGGAAAGATCAAATCAAAATGGAGTGGCCCTTTTGAAGTGGTGCATGTAACTCCATGTGGTGCTCTTGATTTAAAAACAAAAATGGTGAAATCTTCCGAGTTGCGGACACCGAATGAAGCACTATCTTGGCAAGTTTGATCATAGCCATGTGGTGGCAATGATCCATTTCAAGTGATTGATGGTAACCTGCATCATGCCGCGACGTTAAATCAAGCACTTCTTGGGAGGAAATCTAAGTGATTTTCCTTTTTTTTTCATTTTCCTTATTAGATAGAGCTCTTTTGATCTAACTGGTTGTGAGAGTTGTGTAGGAATTATTGATGCAGTGCAGGACTAATACTGGAAAATTTGGCCAAGTTTGCAGTTAGACCACTGACTGCGCTCAAAATTCCACGGTCAGCAGAAGTTTTTTCGCGGGGGCATGATTCTATAGCTGACGCAGACTAGAAAAGCCCAAAATGTAACCTCTTTGAAGTTTCAACCCGTCCACGGTGGAATTTTTGTGGTGGGCAGACCTTGTTACGCAACCGCGCCAACATTTTCGCTCTCAGCGGTGTTATTGAACATGCTGCTCTTCAAAACAGCCAAAAGCGCGGACCACAATGGAATTTTGTGGTCGCGCCAAGTAAGTTAGTGTGGGCCTTCAAGGTTTTAGTATAAGTAGGAGGGCCCTCCTCCTTTTACACTTTTCACACCCTCACTTCTCAAAGTCCCTTTGAGCTATTCATCTGCTTCTTGTTGCATCTAGACTTTATCTCATTAGTCAAGAGTAATTTATATAACAAATTAAACAACTGGTATGCTCAATTTCTTTGTCTTAATTTTAGTTCTTGCTTTTTTCTTTCTAGATAGTTTCAATTTTATTTAAGTTAGAGTTAATACAAGCCAAGAATCAAAAGTATGCTTAATTAAAAATAAAGTTGGTTGAGTAATTTATTTTAATGCCTAATGGGGATGGGGTTGTTCGTTTTACCACTTAATTGCCTAGGTTGTATTCTAAGTGAAAATCCTAGGTGATATATCTTTTGTCAGTGCCCGTTTCTTTTTGAATTCCACTGTCAGCGTTCATAAGAATTGTTGAGTGAAAAATGGTTTGCTTTTACGTGGCAGCCGTGGCATTTCCATGGTCAGCGGCCTGCTTTACGCGGCCACTCTTATTTTTTTGCGGACCGCGGATGTAAGGTTCAGAGAATTGATAAGTTGGGTCCATGGCTGCGTTCATTTTTACGATAGCGGTGCAGCTTTCATGATCGCACCTAAAATTGCACTGTCAGCATTGGTCAGGCTTCAGAGAATGGGTAGTCTGAACCCCAGTCTCTTGCGGCTGCAACCCAATTTTTATGGACAATGGTATCCAGTCCGTGGTCACGTACCTTTTTCCGCTGACAACGGTCTACTGTGCAGTAAGTACTGTAATCATTTATCTGCTTTTTTTGATACTTACTTGAATACCAATACTAATGAGCTTTCACTGATTGTGTCTGCAGACAATGGTCCGATCTAGAGGCCGAAGTGATAAACCAAAAGGGAGAGAAGAGTCCTCCCGAGGCTGGGGTAAAGGGAAGATCAAATTACCCCTCACCATGCAAAAATCAATTGGTAAAATGAGAACTGCACTCAAAGCTGCGGACAAAGTTGCATCCCATTCTGACAGTAGTGAATATGTCCCTTCCCTGGAAGTTTTAGAAGGATACTCGGTGCCAATCCATGTTCCCGCAGACTTTCAAGGGAAATTCCAGTCGCGAGACGAGCCTACACCCTCTTCTTCTTCTGAGTCGTCTGATGGCTTAGAGGAAAGTAGTGAGGCTTCAGTATCAACTTCCCCACATGCTTCAACTTTGGCCTCACTAGCGGATCCTATTGATGTTGATGCTGAGATCCCGGACGATGGGAGGGGTGGTGACACCCAGACAGGGGATTGGTGAGATCAAGGAACCATGTGGTATGGCAAGACCAGTTTGTGAGTGAAAAAGCCTACCACAAGTTCCGGGTGTGGTGGCCTCAAAGGTCATTTTCACTTGAGAGAGTGTTCATTGAGCGAGATCTGCTACCCACAACCCTAATGTCAAGAGGCACTTCAATGAGAGAGTGGGGTTGAAGTTCTTCACCAACAACTTACCAGAGGCCAATGAATATTTGGTTAAGGAATTCTTTGCAAATGTCTCCCACATAAAAAAGGACACATATTATATTTGATAGAAAGACTTTAAATGACTATGCTGGGTTTAATGACGAGGATGAGTCCCTTTATCTTGAGAAGGTGTCTATGGATGAGTTAGCCCGCTCTTAACTTGCATCGGTGATCTTTATTCCTGGGAATACTCCAGCTTGGTTGACACCTGAGGTCCCGATCTATAGGAACACTTTGAGCTTTGAAGCGAAGGGATGCTCTAATTTTATGTGTAGCCGATTAGATACCGATCTCCCGGGCTATTATTGCGGGGGCTATCACGGCGGGTTACCCGATCAACGTTGGGAATATTATGGCCAAGGTGATTACCAGATCGGTTGGCAAGGATGAGAGCTCATATCCCTTCCCAAACTTCCTCACCATGTACCTAGAGGACCATGAAGTAGAAGGAAGGGACTTTGATACCAAAGTGAAGCTAAAGAGGCCATTTTCTTAGTACAGCCTTTGGGGTCCGACAACCCAAAGCCCAAGGGCAAAGCCACCACTTCCACTGGGCAGTCTGAAGAGCTAGGGGTGGTGGCCATTGGTTAGAGGGTTCGTCTGCTAAACATCCTCCCTTCAGACCATCTGCTTCCATTTCTACTGCAGTACCTTCTTCATTAGCATACCCTCAGACTACTCTAAGGGTCAACCAGACATTGGCCGACATCAACAATTGGATGCAGGTAGCTACATCAAAGCTATCTGCCTTATACAGTGCAGTAGTAGCTTAGGCACAACTCAAGATGCCTCCATCAATGGAAGAATCATTGAAGATTATTCTCCATAACCAAACAAAGGTTCTGGAGTCTCTGGATACTTATGGGAAAGCAATCAAGGAGCTGGGTAAAAAGGTAAGAGAAGTGAAGAAGGGTTAAGGAGAGCTGAAGAAGGAGGTGGAGAAGTTTGCTTCAGCCGACGAAATTTCATGGATCTCTTTATGGGAGAGACTGCCCTTGCAGCACAGACAATTCAGCCAGCACAAGGACCAGAACAGGAGGCAGATAGAGAACCGGTGAGAAGAGTGGTGATCCCCCAGACTGAGTGTTTGGAGATTGAGTTGGAGGACCCCGAGAGAGATGACTCAGGCCAGCCATAGGACCCAGTCAGTGACCCCATGCAGACAGAGGCATCATAGGGAGTTTTCTTTACTATCTACCTTTAAGCTATTCTACTTTTGTTGTTAGCATTGAGATGATTTGGATAATCGGTCTGTAATAACCTTGATACTATTTTCCGTTATTTTCTACTTATCGTACTTTATTTTCGTTTTTTTACTTTTGGTATGTATATAAAGTTACCTTTCCATGTATATATTCATCCTCCTTTTATGTATATTCGTGTCAATCCCCTATTGTACATATTCAGTTTACTTTCTGTGTTTTACTTTATAACTTCTTTTGAAATTTTCCTTAATAGCGTAGCTTCTTATTTCATTTAGTAGTTTCTTTTTCAATTTGTAGCTTCTTGCTTTTACAATTTTTTGTGATCAATAAGCCTTTGGTTTTCTTCAAGCCACGGTTCTTTCCAAAGGTGAAATTTGTATGAACCGGGTGGCTTTTCCCAATGATAGATGGTGTGACAACCTTCTTAAGAGATTGAGTCTGGTCCTTTTTTTGTCTTGATATGCAGTAGTAATGAATAAAAGTGACTCAAGAAGGCTTCACATGGGCCTAATACATGTACCTTTGACCTCATGGTTAGAAATAAGTGATTTGCAAAGAATGGTTCTAGTTGTGACCTTTAGAATATTGTGTTGACTAAACAATCATCGAGTGGCTTCTCGAAGCCATTTTTGTTGCTCAATCTTAGCTAGGGTTGTTGTGGGCCCTCAAATCTGTTCTCTTTAGCAATCCAACAGCTTGTGAGGTGAGGTATTTATTTGCAAGTCCAAGTCTCATGCCAATAAGTCTAGAACCTACCCGAAATGTTTGTCTAGGCGAAATTCTAAGTGTAGCTCGACTTGAGAAATAATCATAGGCTCTCTTTGATCCAATTTGAAACTTGAAATCATCCATAGCCCACCAAATATGATATCCCTAGTCAACCGTGTTGAGCCAAATCCCTTGTTCTTTCAATAACCATGGTACAAGCCTTTATCAGTTCTAAAATGAGCCTCTCTGGGCACCCGATCGTTCCTTAACACAATTGGCAAAAGCATAAGTTTGGGGGGGGGACACGAGGAATGTGAAAGTGATAAAAGGTACAAAATGAAGAAAAGGGAAGGTAAAAGAAAAGAAAGAAAAGCCAAAAATTCAAAAAGAAAGTGAATAATTTAGGAAAATGAAGGGATTCAATGAAAGCAATGATGAAAGGCTTGGAATGATTAGAATGGAGAAAAATGATTGTCATGAACAAGAAATAGTGATAGTGTATCTCTCTAGTCCCCTAAGGAAGAATAAAATGACTAAAAGAGTCAAGAAGGTGTGAGCCGAAATGAGAAAATGAAGTGCTTAAGGAATGATGAAACCTTTACAGACCGATATATCCTACCTTGAACCAAAATCATTCATTACATTCCCGCAAAAGCCTTATATGATTTCGAGGTGAGTGAGCTTATATTAGTGGTGATTTACATAAGGGGCAAGCTTATGGTACTTAGAGCCGGACTTGTGACCTTCCTTTGAGAGAGATGAGCGTACTTTTCCACAATTCCTGTTCTGAGTGCTATAATCTAAAGTAAGATTTGCTTATGGAGAGTAGAGGAGAAAGAGTTTGGGTTCCACAATGACCTACGTAGTAGAGCGAGCTTCCTTGATAAGTTAAGTCAACTCTTGATGCTCTTGTGTCGTACTAGAGCTGTGGTACTAAAAAGGTTGTGTGTTGTTGATAATGCATTTTTGTTGAGGATAATTGTTAGTCCCAATTGATGCTTGATGAAGTCACCTTAGGACAGCTGAAATTTTCCTTTCTTTTTTTCTTGTGCAGAGGGGAATTACTTTATTTGCTTGAGGACAAGCAAAAGCTTAAATTTGGGGGAGTTGATAACTATACATTTTTAGCCTATCTTAGATCTATTTTGCTTAGGTTTTGGATAAAAAATGTGTAAAAGTATTTCTGAAAAGCTAACTTAAGGTGTTTACTTGCAGGTTTTGGTCAAAATGAGGCAAAAAAAGCCAAAATGAACTCATAAAGGAGTCAAACTTGCACAAGCCCAAAGAATAGAACTAGAACGCTGTTATTATGCGGTTGCGTAAGACCCTCCGCTGAGGCAATTAAATATATGTTGTAGCAAAAGTAATGTTCAGAGAAGCTGCAGCCAAGTGCTAACACTGCCGCTGACCGCGTTACAAAAATATGGCCACAAAGTTACTAGGCACGGACGCGGTGCAAATTCTGCTGAGAGCGTGAAAATGGTTTAGAGACTTGGATATTGGAACCTAACTGAGGAACGCGGTCCGCGAACATTTTACACGGTCATGATAGAAGCCAACGCAGACACGGTAGACTTTATGTTGTCCGCGAAACCTAGCCCAGTCCAAGTCCAAAATTGAAGAAACGCGGTCCGCGCTTGTTTTTGCACGACCACGAAAGTCCATGCGCTGAGGCGCCCAGTATTTTGCTGATAGCAGAACCTCCGTAGGGGTATTTTTGTCCAGTTATTTTAGCTGTGTATAAATAGATATTTTTTATAGTTTTAGGTTGTCTTTTGTATCAGTGAGCTCGTGAACAGCTATACTTTACCATTTAGAGTAATTTTAGAGTAGCTTTAGCTTATATTCTTAGATTTTGTTCTTGTAATCAACTTTTATGGCTTATATTTCATCACTATTTTTTATTTCTACCTTGATTATGAGTAGCTAAACCCATTAGCTCGGGTTGTGACCCAATCCTAGCATGGGTATTTAATGGGTCTTCAATTTTAGGGCTTAATTGTTTATGGGTTAGTGATATTTAGCTTGATTCAAGCTTTAATTATAGAATTGGTATTTGCAAACACCGATTCGTGCCTTCATGACATAGATTCTTCTTGAAGAAGAGGGACTAAGTCTAGGAAAATTAGGTTAACAAGAAATTAGGGTGCATTCAAGAGATTGATAGTCCCAATCAAAGGGTTAAACCTAGAGATAGTAATACCTGACTTGAGCCAATTTTATTTGCATTATTGGAACACCCAATTAGTCTTGAGAAAGCCAATTAGGAAAAAGTCACTCAAACTACCGAGAGGTATAGAGTGAGTAATTATGTGTAAAGGTTATATCATGATCCTAAATATAATAAGCTTGTCCTAAATTCTAGACCCCATTAGATACTCGCCTAGGTGTAAGTCACTTCCCTAGTGCTTTTAATCAATTGAGAAAACTCCTACAAAAACATTGTGCTTAGATTATTTTTAGTAATCAATAGCATTAAACGTAGAATAGAAACAAATTTAAGCATAGTTAGAAGTGCAATTAAAAGCAACACGCATAGCTAGATTAGATAGAAATCCAACTCCCAACCAATATTAACTCCCTAGGGACATAGATCCCGACTTTTCGGGTAAAAGCTGCACCAACCACTCCTCACCATTATATTGTGGTGTCGGATAGGAGCTGACCAATGATGTGGCATGAAGCTTTTGTACTTAGTTTTTTTGCTTTGCTATTTTTGTGAGGGCATCCTTGAGCCCTTTATAAAAGTATTGTAATCCAACGATTGGAATAGAACAATTGTCCTTTTGCTATGTATTTTTGGATTCCCGTTCTCTTTTCTCCTCTTTTTTTCTATGTGGGGAAGTCCTTGATTTCTCGACCGTTAGTATGTGGTTGATATTGGCTGAGTCGAACATAGACCGACTTAAGACCGAGTATTAATTAGATCGAACGAGATCGAGGTTTGATGAGGTCAAAAATCAAATAATTTGACTGAGTTGAATATAAAGTACTTCGAGCGAGGTCGAATTCAAAGTAATTCGAGCGAGGTCGGATGTAAAGTAATTCGAGGGAGGTCGAATGTAAAGTAATTTGTGTGAGATCGGATGTAAAGTAATTCAAGCGAGGTCGAATGTAAAGTAATTCGAGCGAGGTCGAATGTTAAATGTAAAATGACTTGGTGGAGTAGTGCAAAGATGATGCTTCATTTATTTCATTCATTGGAGAATATTACATGTTTCTGTTTGTTCCATTCATACATTGGAGAAGTTCTAGTGTACCTAGTTGCTTCATCATTCGGCCTGTAGAAGTGGTTGATAGGCGAGGCGATGAATTATACTTGAACTTCTAGACGTCCTCTTCGTTGTCTCATTAAAAACCTCCCCGAGAAAACCCAATTGGGAAAAAACCCAAGTGAGGGAAAAAGAGTACGACTTGGAGGGCGTCCGTTTTCAGAAGTTGAAGTATTTGAGGTGGGCGACGTTCCAATTATTTTGTATTAGCTTTCCCTCCATTATTTCTAGTTGGAATGATCCTTTGTTTGGTGCCGCCGTAATTTTGTATGGCTCGTCCCAATTGGCTCCTAGTTTACCTTCTCTTGGGTCTGTGCTCACCTGTGTTTTGGCCTTGAGTACAAAGTCTCCGACTTTAAGTGGTCGTACATTGGCCTTTTTGTTGTAGTACTGTTCTGCTTGCTATTTTTGGACTATCATTCTTATGTAAGTTATGCCTCTTTGTTCCTTTGCTTCGTCGAGGTCATGTTTCCTATTCTAGTCGTTGCTTGGTCCGCTTTCACTAGAGTATCTCAAACTAGGTTCCCCGACCTCGACTGGTATCATGGTGTTAGTCCCATAGACTAGTGAATATGGCATTTCTCCTGTGCTTGTTTTTAGCGTGGTGTGGTATGCCCATAGCACTTCTAGTAGCAGTTCTAGCCACAGTCCCTTGGCGTCTTCGAGTTTTTTCTTCAAGATGTTTAGTATTGTTTTGTTAGAGGAATCGGCTTGGCCGTTGCCTATAAGGTGATATGACGTGGAGAGTATTCTCTTGATATGCCATTTACCTCATCCTGCTGGAAGGGGTCCGACAATATCCATTCCCCATTTGATAAATGGCCATGGCGACGTAACCGAGTAGAGGTGCTCGCCTACTTGGTGTATCATGGGAGCGTATTTTTGGTACTGCTCGCACTTCTTGACGTAGTAGGCGGCTTCTTTCTTCATGGCGGGCCAATAATAGCCTGCTCGATGAGGCATTTGACGAGGGCTCGGTTGCCGGTATGGGTACCGCAGTGGCCTTCGTGTACTTGACCTCAGCAATAATCCCTCTTAAGATGACTCATCGCCATTGTACCGAGGTCGGCTTTGTCCTCGATCATATTTATTTGCAGTTATCAAGCCGCCCAAATTTAGACCAATACAAGGTGCTCCTACAACAAGTTATGAATTTTCTCCTACAACTACTCTGAGCTGCCAGGAAGGTTCTGTCGCAAAGACAATAAGAGAAGAACAACGTTAGCTGCAAGCTTTGCTTAATCTGAGCATTGTGAGCACGTGATTTTTACCCTATATATGAGTTATTCCCATAAAATTTAAAATAAATAATTTTTTCTTATTTTTACAATCTGTGTGAATTTTGTGTTGATTGTTTGCATGTTATTGGCGTATGATAAATAAAAAATATAATACAAAAAATATGCATTTAGAAATTAATTTCACATGTAGTAGATAAAATCAAAATAACATTTTATGCTTTAAATTGAAAAATTGCCAACTTTAAACTAAATACAAAATAGAAAAATACAGAAAAATACAAAAGAAAACCAAAATACAACAAGATACAAAAATCAGAAAATAAAAAAAAATAATATAAGAAATAAAATACAAAATTATAATGAAAGAAAATAAGATGAATAAAGAAAAAGAAGGAAAGTAAAATGGGCTGGAATTTGGCTGAGAAAATAAGATGAATAAAGAAAAAGAAGGAAAGTAAAATGGGCTGGAATTTGGCTGACTTACACAGCCCAAATCAACTCAGATACCCCAAGCCCAAACGATCCGGCCCAAGAGGCAACCTGGTCCGGTCCTTAACCCCCTGAAACGACGCCGTTTAAGGCGTCTTAATCTTGGCCATTCATTATACTTACTCCAACGGCTGGGGAAGGCTCAAATATTTCAACAGAATATAGATTATAAACAATTTCGACCCTAAAATCAATTTAAAAGAAGCCTGTATCATCTTCTCTCCCCTCAACGAGCCGCCCTAATTTCCATCCGCCGCTCTCGCCGGAACCCTACCGGCGGGAGGCAATAGTTACACTAACCACCACCAGAAATACACCCTGGATTCGCCTTAACCTCCTCGTCACACCCCTTTACACCATTTTCCTCAAAACACACTAGAATTGCTCGAATGGCCAAATTAAACTCGCCGGAACCCTACCACCGGCGAGTAACACTTCATCTAACTAGCCCCTATTCTACATTATAACCTCCTCAACGCTGTGACAAAGGTCTCAGGCTTTAGAAATCACTGTTAAATCCTCAAATATCCAAGAAAGGTCGTCGGCGGCGAGATCTTTCAAGAAAAGGGTATAGACGGACTCCTGGTTAATTAGAGCTATGAAGCTAAGTTCCTACTTCTGATTTTATTTCAATTCTTTTCTTTTTATATACATATTTCCTTCTTTTCTGATTTTTTTTTATTTCATCTCTGATTTCGTCTATTAAAATTAGAGTAATTAGGAATTATGAAGTTAATTAGTTTTCTGTTACTGAAATAATTTTTGAAATTAGTCAGGATTAAATAAATATTCTGTTCTTAGTTTTAATGTTGTTGGTTTAATGTGATTTTGTTTCGGATGAATCATTAAGCTTTTAGAGTAGTATATGTGAACTTGTTAGTTAATTAGTCAGTTTTGATTTAGTTTAGAAATTCAGAATAATTTTGTGTAAATTCAGCTTAGTAGTAGGGGTAATATGGGTAGTAAAAAGGGGCAATTGAGTAGTTTTTGAATTAAAGTGAGGGCATAATGGGTATTACAAAGGGGTAGAATATGGTAGAATTAGCTAGAACCTTCTAGAATGGGTTCTAGTGCAAACCTTAAGCAAATAAGTGTATTAATTTATCTAAAAAGTAAAAATAAGGGATTATTAGATAATTTCAGATTTTAAATTTCCCTCCAACTTCTAACTCTATAAATAGGCAGTATTTGCCTCAATTCACAAGCTTTTTTCTAGACTTTTTTTTTCCTAGATTTTTGAATCTGATTTTTCTAAATCCTAGAGACTTTGAAGTCCTATAATCTTAGAACCCTAGAAGATCCCCAAAAACTATCTGTTAATTCCAGATTTGAAATTAACAATTTCAGATCAAAAATCCTTTTCTTCTATATCAAAGTTTATTCTGAAAATCCAAAAAAAAAAAGGCAACAAAAGCAGTGAAAACTAGTGTAATCCGAAAGAGAGACTGTTCCAATGAGTTTTACAGCTTAAGATCTCAGTTTCAATAATACAAATTAGATCAGATGGATATTATTTGATAACAGAAATTCTAGTTGATTACTGAAGAAATTTGACTGGTTGCTTTTTAAAAAAAAATCCTGTTGCTGGAGTCCAATTGATGATCTGTTGTTGCTGTTGCTATTGGATTCGCGATTTTGTTGAATCAAATCTGGTGCTATTAGAGCTGTGTTGCTGTGATTGTTTACCACTGAAGTGCTGTTGCTGAATCATTTTTGTTGCTGTGTTTGCTAGATCTAATAGATCTGTTCATTTGTTCCAGGTACTCACTCGTTTCCTTGTAACGCGATTTCCAGAATTGAAACAATGAAGACCTCAATTTCATGACTTGTACTTGATAGTCAGATCTATAATTTTTCTTTACATAGCATCGTATAGACACGAAAAATATGTATTTGTTAGGGATAGCTTATGATTGTAACGGATAGCTAACTGTAACGGTCATATTAGACTGATTGGGATTATTGAAGTATAGCATTAGGCAAAACCTAGATAAATACATAGGTCAATATCTATAACCGGATTAGACCTAACTTGATACTCACTAAACTCTAGAAAATATTTAAGGCATGTTCAATAGTAAAATCAGACTGTAAATGAAAGGAAATTAGAACTGATTTCGTCATTGATAAGTAACAGCAATTGTTGATCTTTAATTTTTAGAATCTGAAAATAAGAGTAAGTAAAAAAATAAATGTTAGTTTATGATATGTTAAATTCAATGCTTCATGGTTTGATCAATTGTGAGTCTGAGTTTAAATTGGTATGAACACAGTGTTGGTTTCACTTTTTGATTAGTTTTGCCGATATTTGATAGCTTAATACCTGGATATACCAGCCTAGTTATAGGATTTTAAAGTGATGAGACAACAGAAATCAAAACAAGGTTAGAAGGTTAATAAGTGATTAAGACAAGTAATACATAATGACTGTAAATAAATCAAAATAGTTTCAAAAGTAACTCGTTGTTAAACTGGAAGTTATGCAAGTGTTTGCTTTGAATCTGTTGTAATCACATGGGCTGGACCCAGGTTAAAAGAACCAGACTCAGTAGCCGTGGCCTAGGGACCTGCTGTAATGGGTTAATGTCTATAGGCTGGGCCCAAAAATGCCTTCACTCACAGCCTGGCCATGTTCCTTTACTGGCTTGAATTCTAGGCCCAAAACAACGGGGCCTGCACATAAATAAAATAAACAAAAAAAAAATATAAGTAGGCAGAATCGTTTTGTTATTTCAATAAGGTAAAAACAGTATTAGAAAATATAGCACACTCTAGGCTTAGCCTTTAATAAAATAAAAATGAGATGAGCCTCGTTTAAGAATAAAATGCACGGGGCCCTCAGTTAATTGTTATAAAACACTTAGATTCGGAAGGACCGTTTAGCTAATTTCACAGTCTTTCCCAAAATAATAAGACGTAGATATTTTAGGCACAATTTTAACATATATTCTCAAGTACGGGTGCACATTTATGTGACCCAAATTCTATTCTCAACGAAGTCAAAATGTATCTAAAGCCACAGGCGTACTGGTACTGTGTGGTTAAGGAATGGATTTTCACGATGTTGCAATTCTTTAAAATTGAAAAGCGGAACACTAATGCACATAATTAAAAACATATAATTGGA
>MU674561.1:12727-28663 GCA_026770625.1 Nicotiana glauca
CATCATTTTCTTCTTCCGCCCAAAACCAGCGCCACCCCACCTCTTTCATCTTCTTCCTATTCCTTCAAACCAGCGCACCCATCTCTCGCCGGAAAATTACTCTCCAAGCTCTGGAGATTTTAGGCAGTGAAATTTCCAACATCTGACGTCACCATTCCTTTGACTGTTATTTTTTTCTTCTTCTTCATAAATCCCTTTCTTTTCCCATTCCCCCACCTCTCATTCTTCTCTATTTCTATTTCTCTCTTAAAACTTGACCCACCTAACAAACAGATATTGCGCATTTGCAATTTTCTCTCTAAAATACACACAGTTCAAAGGCAACAAAAAAATGCGGAGGGACGATTTGTACATATCGGTGCCGAATTTCTTCCGATGTTCGATTTCTCTCAACATGATGAAATCGCCGGTGAGTGTATGTACCGGCATCACCTACGACCAGAGTAGCTCTGGAGGTCATAAGCCGGAGTATGTCGGAGGAGGTACATTATTGGCGGAAGGAAGAGGTTTGGTAAATATGGAATATTTTAGGAAGAAGTAAAATTAATGTGTGAAAAATAAAATATAATGGGACTCACATAAAATAAAGTTAAATTTAAAAGAAAAAAGAAAAAAAATCTTAATTTCGAGGGTTTCACGCGCTTAGAATTTAGTGCAAAGCACACACACTTTGCCATGTCAACGTGAAGGGTTTGCGAGGTCGTACTTTAGTAGAGAAGTGTCTAAATGGTAAAGGGTTTAGTTGAGGTGTCTAACTAACTATTGAGGACAACTTGAAGGGATCGTTTATGTATTTCTATTATAGTTATTAATAAAAAACATAAATAAAAGTAGTAAATAGGTTTCTACCATAATATAGCTAAGTAAAAATCCCAAATGCGTATGACTTGTAGAATTCACTTCAGAGAAACAGCTAAACAACTAGAATAGTTTAAAGATGAGCAGAAAAGCTGAAGCACAACTTGCTTACAGATAACTATCTACTTTTTAGTAGTACCTGAAAGTAAGATTCACCATAGGCATACCACCTACCATAGATTTATGTGCAATTTATATACTGCAATCGTTCACCATCACTTATTATAATCATATGCTAGTTTTGAAATTGCATAAATAACACCTAACTTTCACAAAGGAAATATTTTAGATATGCAAAAACTTATTAATATTACCCTCCTTAGAGGGTAAACCTAAAAGAACAAAAAAAAATATTGTAGGTAAATTCAAGTTTAAACAGATCATGTAGGAGTAAACTTTTACAACTATAGCTCTCAACACATACTGGATTACAGATTGTTCCAAAACTGATTGGCAATAGTAAAAAGTTACCAGACACTTCAATGAAGAAGTCAGATCACTGCACATAGTTAAAACACTTAACAAAAAAAAGAGAATAGAATGTTTTCACGCAACCAAAGTCAGATCACTGTTCCTAGTTAAAACGCTTATAAACTCGTTCAGTGGAATGTTCTCACGCAAACCCATTGATAATTGCACCACTCTGCCAAGTCAAGGACACCTAATTCTCCATCCACCTAACGAATCCCGGAGTAACAAACTGAGTAATCACATTCCTTGCAAGTTTTGCATATCCGTTTACTGCCCACGCATGACTCCAACAGTTCTTCACAATGTAGTATGGTATCCCACCTTCATCTCCATATCCAATTATCAAGAAACAGTGGCGTCCACCAGGAATTTCCATATCCTCGGGACAATAAACGTGCTGAATCAATATCAAAACCAAAAAAAACTCAATTCAATAATTGATTCACTGGATTTGTCGTGTATAAGATAGAATTTTGTTCATAATAAAATGTTCAGCACAGTCAAACGGAAGTTCATTTGGCAAGGCAATAAAAGAAAAGATAGTTCTCCATTTAGTCAAGTGAAAGAACCTTACACTCAACAAGAAAGGTGATCAGTATCGCAACCAGAAACTCTGGTGGTCAGTAACAAGAAAGTTATCCATTTAGTCAAATTAAAGAACCTTACACTCAGCAAGAAATGGGGGCCTAGGCATAAGAAACTTATATCTAGTTAATGATAAACCTATGGGGTCAGTTTATATGTAGGTCTGTCAGGACTTCTTGGCCTCTACTAGATGACAATTGCTTAGGACATGGACCTTGAAAGACATATCTTTGTGCTACACATACATAATATTTTAATCATTCACGAAATGGAAAAATGAAAGCAGCAAATTCATTTGGATAAGTAAGATTCACCGTCGGATCAGCGTCATAATGGTTCCGGATGCTGCCGAATACCGTTGAACCTACAATGGGGTGTTGGTTCAATGCTGCTATGACCTGCTCCTCATCATACAGACGATGCCAGTTATCAACTGTAATCTTTGGTCCCTGAAGAGCAAGAGAACACACATCAAAAACGTTTCGGAATTAAAACATTCAAGGAAAAAAAAGATTTTATACTTACAGCCAACAAAGCAGCAATGCATTCATCTTGCCACAGAGCTTCAAAGGGTCCATAACGCACTTCTGGATGAATCCCTTCGTATTGAACGTAGTTAAACGCTTTGTGAAAACTAAGCCCCAAACCCTCCCTTGGAATACAGTCATATAACTCCTTCCTTGAGAAAGTAATTGGAGCTCCAAGTCTATCGGGAGCTAAACCATGGGCAATGCACACCGCCTCGGCCTGTCTGACCAGCGTTGCACTCACAACATCGGAAACAGCACAGGCAACACAAGCAGCTAACAAAAAAAATAAGACACTTAAGATTGTTACACATTAAAAACTTGATTTATATTAAGATTATGTCAATAAAACACGGAGGCCGTGTAAAAAAATACATACCTGAGATGAACTGGTCAGCCACGGGGGTCATATATCGCTGCCCGCACCAGGATCTCGTAGCCTAGTCTCGAGGAAAAAAGGAACTAACAGTTATGCAAAATCAAAAAAACAAATAACTAAACTTTAAATTTGAATCACATTTAAATATCTCACATTCTGAGAAATAGCTACACCATAATCTTCAACAGGTACATGAGCCATCGAATTTGACTGGACTGGATAAGTAAGATAAAATAGAATGAGAATAATGGGAAAAGAAAAACAGTAATGGGGAAAAGGGCAGGGTTAGGGTTCTACAGATAACCTTAGAGAACAGAAATTACAAGAAAAACACATGAGTATACAAGTAAGATAAAAGTACATCAGTAATGGGGAAAAGGACAGGGTTAGGGTTCTACAAATAACTAGAGAACAGAAATTACAAGAAAAACACATGAGTATACAAGTAAGATAAAAGTACATCAGTAATGGGGAAAAGGGCAGGGTTAGGGTTATACAAATAACCTTGGAAAACAGAAATTACAAGAAAAACACATGAGTATACAAGTAAGATAAAAGTACATCAGTAATGGGGAAAGGGCAGGGTTAGGGTTCTACATATAACCTTAGAGAACAGAAATTACAAGAAAAACACATGAGTATACAAGTGAGATAAACGTACATCAGTAATGGGGAAAAGGGCAGGGTTAGGGTTCTACCTATAACCTTAGAGAACAGAAATGGGGATAAGAGAAATGGGAATAGAGAACTTACAGCAGAAGTAAAATGCCAAATTAGAGAAGCTGGAATGAGTTCCAACCCCTTTTAAAGAAGACAGTTACAGCGCACCCTCAGGCTTTTAATTTCAGTTTTTAAAAAATTCTTTTTTCTTTTTCAAAAAATGACATCTAATTGTTATGTATCTTAAACACCACTTAAAGCATCAGAGTAGTCTATGTAGTATATTTTGAAAGCATTTTCAGTGCTTTCAAAAGATTTTAGGTACTTTGACCGCGACGGATAGAAAAATTCGAGACGAGATACAATTTGATTACCGAAATCAGAACTAAAACTAGCGTAAATTTGAAAGAAAAAAGCTTAAAACTTGAGAATATAAAGGAAATCCACACTTTACAAGCTATACGTAAGTATTCCACACAATTTCTCATAAATTAGAGAGAATTTTATTTGCTTTAATTATTTTTAGCCCCCCGCACCTGTATCTGTACTAGGATCCATATTTCCGAATCTTAAAATTTACATCTTGAAAGATCCGACCTCAAGATCTGTACCCGTGTCGGACACACGCAACCGTGTCCGAGCGATAGACATTAGCCACTAGGTCACACCCTTAAGTGCTAGTTTTTCCTTTATTATAAATTAATTTTATTTTCTGGCAAAATAAAGGACGTTATTAACATCATATTGAGTAAAAGGGCTTACCGTCAACCTATTGGTTACCATGTCATTTCGCATCTTTGAGAAAACTTGTCCTTTCCAAATGATGCCAAAGCCAACATGAAAACCATCCCTAGAAACCACCTGATGAACATTTAATTTACAAATTACAACAATAGACGTTTGATAGTCTAGTCATTTTTTCTATGAAGGCTTGCAGATTTCTTAGAGTTCCTCTTAATAAGCAAAAAAGACATGACAAGAAAGCTCACCTCCCTATCCAAGTTAAAGAGATCAAGGAATTTGGCATTGAGAATCACATCCGGAAACTCAGCAAGGCCACATTGAGGAACAAGACGAGTGTGTCCACGAAGAATTAAAAACTGCATTACATCTATCAGAAATTCCTCCTGTAAATAGGCCGGGGAGAGAAAGAGAGAACATGAAAATATGATTACAATTACCCATAATACAGTTATAATTCGGGATGTAGTATATATTCTCAAAACAATTTGGTGTTAAAAGAAAACCACCACTATCAGGTAATGCAAACAAGATAACTTGATTCCATAAGTCTGTGCCAATGGACTCTCATAGTAAACACCACCCATAATGAAAATATGAGAACTAATAGTGATCCCTGATTAAAAGGAAGAGAACAGCTTTTCCAATCGTGCAACAACTCGCATACAGCATTTACAAATCAAATAAATGACAGAGCCTCTAATCCAATATCCATGTACACACCAATCTTGGACTATCTACTATCAAATGTATACACTTATCCTCTAACAGACTAAGAAAGGGGCAGCCCGATGCACCAAGCTCCCGCTATGCGCAGGGTACGGGGAAGGACCGCACCACAGGGGTCTATTGTCCTCTAACATACTAAGCACAAGGAAAATTTTATAAAAACAAGAATGAAGAGCAGAGATAGGGAATTTAGTAAAACCATGTATAATGATTAAATTAACTATTATGTTTATGGAAAACCTGGAGCCAAATTGACTGGATTCCCGCATCTTCTCACCAGGGTATCTCTCAAGAAAATTAAGCAAGGCACAAATAAAGAGAATCAAAAAGCAGTGCAAATTAAGAACCTGCGAAGCTGAAGCCCATGTAGGAACCTTCAGGCAAACTTCAAATATTTTTGTCCCACAAGCTACTGACATCGATCTCCGATGCGAGATGTAGGTGGTCTAATTTCCTCATTACTTGGCAGTGCACGAACCAGTTCACTGTTTTAATTAGTTCACTTTTGATGTGATTATTTAATAGCTAAGAATTAAAAAAGAAGTATACATCATACAATCAGTCACCATTGGGCTATTAAAGATCATTGCTGTACAAGAACATACTGCTAAATTTACCAGATCAAAACATGTTTGAGAACTGCCTGAAACTAGAAGTGAGATATGAGCCGAACTACTGGTCGACAGATCACATCGCATGGACACGACAACACAGGATACGCATCAGCCTAAAGAGTTGGTGGAAGGGACTGTATCACAGAGCAGCTATATCAAGGCACAAAGGTTTGAGAAGAGAGTACACATGAACTTAAAGAATTCAATCAGGGAGTGTCACATTACTGCTGTCTTAGGCAGATAGCAAAAAATCACCTAGCGTTTTTGTCTCCGCTAGGATTTGAACCTTGGTTTCTCTTTTTTTTTTTTATCACTTCATTGACACTAGACCACCCTTGGGTGCATCGATTGACATTTCTTTAAGCTCAAGAAAAGAGAAAATCAGCTGCCCGCCTCAGATAGTAGAAGTGTGCCATTGCTCAAGCTGTACGAGAAAGGCGATCGGACACACTTATCAAGATGGGAGGAAGTCAAAAAAAGGACCAAGTCTAAGCAGCTCAAACAAAGAAACTGGTGTCAAATGACTATCATCTGAAGTAGTTATAATATCACAAGGAAGCACTGCTGCCATTTCTTCATGAAATGAAAAATATATTGCACAAGGATATAAAAAGGGGCAATGTTGATGTGACTTGCTTCAATGATTAAGAGGGCATTCAGACCATCTGTCATAGATCTCAACAAGCATTCATCCTGAGGACAAGAAGCAATGTGTAGAATTAGTTTCAAATATAACATGATACAACTTAGAAGAAAAGCTAGGAAGAATATATTATAAATGTGCTCACGCGTGCGTAAGCATTATATCTTCAGCAATATATAAAGCGCAAAACGAAAAAGAAGTTTGACAAACATATTGCATTCATAGCAATAGTTAAATTCTAGGAAGTTATTCACATAATGATTAGAACATTATCGCTCAAATAAGTGATAGGAAGAGTACGTGAAATCAATCCCATACCAGTGAGAATGGCGTTCCACAGATGAGAAACCTCATGTTCTCATCATCATCATAGATCTTTGTGGAAGGAAGAGTATCGGCGTTGTTTTCTTCGTCATCTTCAGGACCGGCCTCAGGCGGAGGGATATTGGTTAGGAGGATCACCAGCAGGTAAGGACCCAGCTTACCACCGATCATCTGGCTCATCTCAGAGACAACGAGATACTTTCGGACACAGTAAAGCCTGAAGGATGCATGTGCAAGTTGGAAAGCATCCCAAACATGACAAGTTGAACTGCAGGACACAACCAGAAGACCTCTTGAGTCAATTCCTTAATCCTCAAGCCATACAGATGTAAAGTTAAATTATGAATAAATATCATCACAGTTTAGCTCTCTGAGCAATGCAATGTGGAAAAGATTCCAATTGCAGGATCATCTGAATAAAAAGCAGCTACTCCGTCCCATTTTATGTGACGGTGTTTGACGGGCCACGAGGTCATACATTTGTGTGAGTAGAAACCATAAAAAAGGAACAGACTATAAAAAAGAAGCTTGCCAAAGAAAGTCTTTTTTTAATCAATAAAAACCATAAAAAAGGAACAGACAGTAGTATTTATTTGAATGATATAAGACTCTAAAGAAGGCAAAAGAGACCTCGCAACATTCAAGTAAAATAGGAGGTAAAGAATGTCAGAAGAATCAATATGAAAGGCTCAATGATCAAAGCAGCAGCACGAAAAAGCTTAATGGGAATGTACAAATCCAGATGGTTCTGTAAAAGGGTTGCATGGCCACATTATTGAAGACAACTGTTAGAACATCTCGCTACTCTCTGGAACAGAGAACTAGACGCCAAGAACAATGAATACATGGGCAGTCCAGAATAATAGATCAATTAACTGTACAGCTTGAGTTAACGGTAAGAATACCTCTGTGCCACACATAGATTCCTGCCAAAAATGGGATGCTGCATGGCAGGAAAATGCGCTCATGGTCGGGAGATTTGACCAGATTATCAGCTGATTGAACGAATCAAGGTAATGTCTCACATTAACATGAAAAGCTTCAGCCAATTTTTCTCCAGCCGGGAGCTCCTAGTAGACCTGTAACAATTGGATCATCAGGTAAACAGAAGAACTCATACTAGCACAGTTTCCTGTCCGAATACTACTAGTGTAATTCAACCATTGGAACATTTCAAAATAAGCAGAACACACCTTAACTTAACCACCAAAATGTGGATCTGCTTTAATTTCTAAGCCATTTTGGTCCACTAGTGATTATTAGATATTTCAATAAGCCATATTCACCTCGAATTCTTTTTCTTTTTTGTTGTTGAATAATTACCATGAATTCTATCTAGCTAAGACGGTACTAGCTGTATCATTTACACAAGACGTGAACCAACATATTAATGTAAAAACATGCATAATATCATGATCTCAACTGCTAGACAGAAAACATCGCCGCAAACACAATCTTCATTGAAGTAATGCTAAATTATCATAATCCAACCTTCATTGGCTACCGATGTGTTATCTACATCAGCGTGATTGAGGAAATGCAGGTCAACGGTGTTTAATACATGTGATCTGATCAACTTAACGTGTTGAGCAGGGAAATCGTGAGGTTGAAATCGTGAAGTTAGGGGAGGTGTCCATTTGTGTATTATTTTCAGGACAAAATTATCCAAGAGGTATTAGAATCCAATAACTTGGTAATGGCTGACAAAATAACATGAAATACCAAAGCATAAGTACATGAACTTCTCAATGCTATTAATAAAATTTCAGAGCACACCAGATCAAGGGAGTAACAAGAAAATACACCCACCTAATGGAAGGAAAACAAAGCTTAGATTGCAATCTAATGAAAGGAGATGGAGCACGCATCTAATGGAAGGTGTGTATTTGGACTAACAAGCTTTCCAGAATTTGGACTAAACAAGACTACTCTCATTTAATTTTCTAGCATGCACTATAATCCGTGTATTGTAGTATATTAAAGCAGGAAAAAAAAGGTGAGTAAAAAGAGAAGGTATCACAAGAGTATAGATTCTTTAGTGAGCTGTAAAATCAAAGGGTTGAGAGAATCACTAATGGTGAAAGAGTTTCAAAACTACAATTGTAGTTGACCTAAAGTGCGAATAAGTAATATAACCCTTGTAGCCCAAGAGGAGTACCATACAATATGTGAACCCACATGAAAATCAATTGTGCCAATTGTATATAGTATAATATAGGGCATATCTTATTACTGATTTTTTAGGTAAGCAATTATTGTATTTTGATATGCATTTAATTATATGGAATTATCTCTGCCCGTGTAATTCATCTAATAAACGCCACGGAGAGAAAAAATATTTTCAAGGTTAGATTCATTTGTATATTTGCTCCATTTCCACTAGTCAGCAAACTTCTCTTTCCACTGCCTCCAGCAAATTAGTTGATATCAACATGTCTTTTAGCTATAAGATTTGACTAATGTGTAGCGGCTCATTGGATATGAGAAGGTACAAAGGAAGCTCGGCCTTGCATAAACGCAGACTCTGGGTTACTGGAGAAGGGTACAATTGATTATCAGCCAGTTTTGCAGAACCCATTATATCTAAACAAAGCTCTAGACTCTCATGAAAGAGAAGATACTTCACATTTTAAGAGGGCAGAACCCTTTTCTGACTATCCATATCGAGAACCCATTAAATTCAGGAAGATTTTCTGACTATCCATACCGAGATTCCTATAAAAAAGATCCAGAGAGGGAATGTCAGTTAGAATACAGCTACGACAACTGGTGAAGCAGTCGAAGCACGAAAATAAACTTAATTCTCTTGAACTATCACAATCCACATATGATGAATTGTCCGAAAGAGATCGACCCCATTATGGGAGCAGACTCACTCTTCAGGGCATGGACAATAATTCTTTTCATGAATCAGAACATTGGATTGATAAGCACATTCAGTATTTAGATGATGAGATACCCAGTCAACAAATGTGGAAAATTGATCAGCTGCAGAGACTGATGATCTTGTAACCGAATGTAATTACATCTAGATATCAAGTCTCTGCAGCAGAGTAACAACAGAATGAGGACTGATGATCTTGTAACCGAATGTAATTACATCTACGACATCAAGGAATAGACAGATAACAGATATAAATCATACAACAACAGGGATACTAATATTATAGAAGATGGCTATCATGTAAATTTAACTTATTTGATAAGAGAAACTAAAAGCCCTAATTGGGGCAAAAGGAGAGATAACAGTCCTCACGATAGATTAAATAATGTATTTTGCATGGATCTAAAGGATGAGGAAGGGAGATTTGACAGGTATCGACCTCCATCCTATCGTTTGTATAGGTAACCTTGTACAGCAAGCAGAATGTGGCAGAGCACTGAACTGCCACGGCTGTTAATTTGACCAACTCTATTAGTGTTGATCAGACAATCAAGTATCCTGGTAATCAGGGCAATTTTAAAAGACGAAGAAGGTACCGGTAATCTGAAGGGTTGCACAGGGATAAATATGAAAATATTAGGTATCAGCAAAATATATTAGATGATGAGAGGGCATCATGTTCATTCAGCAGCTATTCAAGTGACAAAAGGTTTGAGTCATTTGTTTTGACAATAAACATGGACCCGATCTAGTAGAAAAAGCTTTTAGAAGACAGGCATGAGGATCATGAAAAATACAAATTGATCAGGGAAAGCAATAGGGCCAGTCAAGGGTCTAAATTTTTTCATAGAGATAATCGTTAGAGATTCCCACAGGAGAGAGGTTCCGTTGCCACATGCTTGGTTGTTGAGAACAGAGATGTAATTTTGTGTATACGAATATCAAGATTGCATATTTCCATATGTAAATATGAGTACTCCATATATGTTGGGTCTAGTTCCATTGTGCGACGTCATCCCATTCTTCCAAGGTCTCCTAAACTCCCTGTGCGTTTTATTCCGTATGTTCCTTTTCTCTGAAGTTTTCATATTGCCTTGTTTTTTTTTTTAATTTAAATTTCTTGAATTGGCCCTTAAAGGATTGGTCGTTCCACTCCAAAATCATATTATGGTTGCTGTTCTAGGAATTCTTACATTACCTATGATCAATTGATCATCAATATTCTGTATATAATTATGGTACCATATAAATTTGTCAGTGACCATTTAGTCGGTTTAGTGACCATTTAGTTGGTTTATTTTCTTGATCCAACAAAAAAAATTGCATCTAGATTTTTAGTGACAGCTGTCATGCTATTGCCAGACCAGTAAACAATACAAGCGTAATAACAAAACAAAAATCAAGGCTTGATAGAAATTAGATATGGTTAAATGGGATTTTTAGTTGGGGAGTAAATAGCATCTAGCAGCAGGTGAGCATGACAACAATAAGTAGAAAGTTTATCACACGAGATAATAGTTCAATAAGGTCTATGAGAGATAGGTTTTAGCTTGAATTAAGGCTCACCTTGTTCTTTGAAAGCTTACTAAATATGATAGTATGTGATGGTAATAGAGGTAAATACAAATAAGAACAAGTAAATACATGTTACTATCAAGAAGTGGTTAACTTTATGGAGAAATATCAAAGAACAAGGTGGTATCAAAAAGTGATTAAATTTAAGAAATGGAAATACAAACAGGTACGTTATTAGGTGGCAAAGTTGAAGGATGAATATTATCCACAATATGAACTCGTTGCAATAGTTGGTATGAATCATTTACGTGATGGAAAAAGGTAAGTAAGATGCGTTTTATTAGTAATCGGTAGGATTATAAAAGCATTTTTATAAAGATCCAAATAACTTGAGATGTAATGAGTCCTAAGAATTATGCTCAAAAGTAGAAATTTGTGAAAGGCAATGACATAGTCCGAGAGTATTACTAATGGGAAAAGTTGTACACTATGAATCTTAATCGACAAGTTTACAACAAGGATGAAAAATAATATTACTTTAAGTGACAAGGTAAGCCATAGCTCTAAATGAACTACATGATGACTAGATACAACATGAGAGCCTATCATTCTTTATTTGTCATTTTCTCTTCTCCTCAGGTTAAGATAAAGGTTAATATGATTTTGTGCCGAAGTTGGTAGATTGATTATTTTGAATAGTGTCAAGAAAGTTTATGTAAGGATCTTTGTACTGTCATTAGTACCAAGGATTATATAGATTCTGCATTTCCAACTCAACTATTTATAATGTGTATATAGTAACACCACATTGCCATGTAAGCAGCAGGCTTTTTAATACAAAACTAGAGAGCACAAGCAGAGAAAACAAGTTGCGTATAGTAAAAACTTTAAACGACCATAACTTTGTGCTGGTTGTCGGATTGACACTTTGTTTTTCGGGTATTTTTTCGAGATCTAGCCAGAGAAACTGCCGCAAGGCGGTTTGGTCCGGCCAATGTTTACAAAAACAGCGTTTCATACATTCAATTTGTATTTTCCCCCAAAATGGTGCAGCATTTTAGTTCATTCTTATAGAAAAAATCAATGAATAAAATGAGTTCCAAGTTGAAATATTTGCAGTATTGTAGATATGTATATCAATTTCATGTGTCAATTTCAATTTTAAAAAACGAAGCACATGACACCTTTATTTAAGAGAGAAAAAAAAGGTAAATATCGGATCGGTTTTTGCTAAATATTGGTAAAATCCTTTATTTGCAACATAGTATTAGCATATCACTCTTGGAATGTGCCTTGGCATCGCACACGACACCTCAAAAAACACTTACAGCTTGTTTGGATGGTTGTTACACATCGTTTCATAATGTATCGTATTATATTGTATTGTACCGTATGGTTTGATAAATACCATGTTTGGAAAGATTGAATCATTTGCCGTTTCATGATATGATGTCAGGGCATAATGAAGAATAAATTTGCAATATTATAAAGAAAAATGATGATACAGGGTAAATTTATTATATAAAAAGGAAGGGTAAATGATAAAATAAATTTATTAAATAATAGTGAACGGTGAGATGAGAGAAAAAGACAAGATAACGATGCAACCACACCAAATCGAATGTTACATAAAGTGGCTTTCGTCATTACGTAACGACGGATCGATACGATACAATAAAATTTAAGTAACAACCAAAACAAACATCGTGTTAAATTAACAACACGATACAATACAATCGGTAACCACCATCCAAACAAGCTTTAAATAGGCTGAATATTAATCATCATTTCCATGATTTAACACTTTCCCTTAACTTCCATTATATAACTCATACAAATATTTTATATTAATTTTATGTGATCTATTTTAAAATTTTGTATTACTTGCGCAAAGCGCATACCCTAAGAATAGTACTATATTAGAAGTGGCCCTTTAATGCTAAAGGTACACAAAAGCCCATAAATTTTAAATGGTCATTATTATTCAATTAATTTTGTTTGAAAAAGAAGACAAAACAACTAAATAATTAATTAAACCATTGTGACCGTCTCTTAGAAACCATTATGTCTTGTTGTCTCTTAGAATTCTGGGAAACACTCTTAAGTAGATACCTAAATGCCCCATGTATTTTTCATTTAGTTCAAAATTTTATTGGCAAATGGGGAAGCAGCAAGTGATTTGCTGGCAGATGAAGTAAACCAGATGCATGCGTGCCAAAAATAAATGAAGTTTGGTATTTCTTCCAAGGAGTTTACCGATATTTTTTGGGGTATATATCAAAGTTGCTCCTTCAAATAGGAATGTATATTTTACTACGTAAACTGGTGTTCTTTATGCCAGCCAATAACAAATACTATTGTCTGCTTGCATTTGACCTTACCCCTACCCTGGGGTAGAGAGGCTGTTTCCAAATAGACCCCCGGCATCCTTCCCTCCAACAGCTTCCCACCTCGCTCTTGGGGAGACTCGAACTCACAACCTCTCGGTTGGAAGTGAGGGTTGCTTACCATCAGAGCAAACCCCTCTTGTCTCCTACAAGAAAACACAGAACGAAGAAAAAAAATTAACTCAAAACAATTGTCTATCTATTGATGACTATATCCTTGTAATGTTAGCCAGAAACACTCGTCTTCTAATCTTGCACTATTACTACATAAAAAATACAGTAGCAAAAAAAGGAAGGTTCACATTCACGTTCCCACTTTCTATGATTATTTCTTGAGCAAGTAGCTTTAACCGGCCAAACTTCACATGTTGTTATCTATAGGCAAATTAGCTTCTTTCTTTTTTTAACCTGTCAATCCCAGCTGAAGAGTTGTTAAGTGCATCGATATTAAGTAATATGATGGTGTAGAAGAGATGAACTTACTTTAACAACGAAAGCCAACATGAGGCTCGTTGTGACGAATAAAGAAAGGTTTAATTTGTGGATAAAAATAGTTGGGGTTCATAGAACTTTTATTTCAGTTCTATTCTTCTCCAACAGTTTCTTACCTTCCAAAAAAGAAAGGGGAGAAAATCAGTTCGAGAAGAAGAGAGCACGGAAAGTTGCTTCATATCGGTTGTGGGAATCACATTTTGAACTTAATAGTTAAGAGAGGCTTAGAGAAGGCCGATGCAACTATCGCGAAAATTAGAGAAGGTGTTAAGCATATGAAGAATTCAGAAACAACAAAAATGCCATTTGGGGAGTGTCTAAGTAATTTTGGTCTAATGTAATTTGTGGAGTGTCCAAGAAACAATTTTTGGTTTATTTTATTTTCTGAATAACTAATTATCAGTACTATTTTATATATTTTCTTTTTTAATTGTATAAGATCTTGATGATGGATTCGACACTGATGAAGAAGATGAGATTGTTGTTAATCTTCTACCTTATTTTGCGAAACTTAGAGGTAAAAGTACCCTTTGTTGTTCTCATTACCCTTGTTTCTCTTTCTTTCGTTTTCGTAACTGCTATTAGCAATAAACACTAATGTAGTAAAGGAAAAAAAAACTAGAAAATGAGTGTGTCTGTGTGTTTTCTCTCTTGTGTCAATTTAGCTTCTCAAAATCTGCTTTCCCTTCAAAATTCACCTTTTGTTTTGTGTTGTTTCATAGCTTCCGTTCTTTTTGCTTATAGAAGCATAATTTACTTCAGTTGTGTTCAATCAAAATTGTTCCCGTGATGTCAGAGCTTTTTGCAGTGTAATATTTTCTGGATTATTGTCAGAAAAACATGAATGTGAGATTCATCATTCTTGGAGATTACACAACTAGCACAAATTCAAGAATGGCCTGTTTTTCTTCATTACTTGCATTACTATAGTTTACATGCCCAAGAAAAGCTCAAAGCTGGAGTCTTTTTTATCTCTGGTAATGGCAAATTGTAAGTTTTCCATCCAAAATTTTCATGTTCCTCTTCTTTTTATACAATAGTTTCTTGATATTTGGCTCTTAAAATTATATTTTTCTGCAAAGTATGGATTTTTATTGAACATTTGTGGTTGAGTTCTGTCCATCTTTCATTTTTGCCACTTTAATGTTTTGTGATCCTGCTCTTCAAGATTTGGTTGAAACTTTTTGTTCCACTCAAAAGTTTCTATGTTGTTATAAGATCTGATGTATTACTGCTAAATTCTACAAGTTTGAAGCTGTGATTCTCTCATAATTTCTCCTTTTTTCTTCTATGTGTCATTTATCTACACGTGACAAGGTGGGTTGCTCTGATGGTAAGCACCCTCCACATCCATCCAAGAGGTTATGAGTTCGAGTCACCCCCAAGAGCAAGGTGGGGGAATTATTGGAGGACAGGATGTCGAGGGTCTATTAGGATTCATAATTTAGGAATAGCCTCTCTACCCTAGGGCAAGGGTAAGGTCTTTGTACACACTACACTCCACAAACCCCACGTGGGATTATATTGGGTTGTTGTGTTGATGTATTTTCCCGCCCTTAAAGTTTGCACCTTTTTGCTTCTTTTTTGTTGGGTTTATTACCTGAATTTTGATGGCCTTTTTTTAGGAAAGTAGCATTTCAGAACTGGGGTTTGTATGAAATAATGGGAGGAATGAAGTTAACAGTTATGTGGTAATCTTATATATTAATTAATCATAGTACTCAATTTTGCGAACTTTGTATAATATTAACAATTAATCATAGAAAGATTAAAGCCACAAGTTTTGAAATTGGTAAACTTTCTACAAATATTACATTATCAAGTGGTAGCAAATTCATATTACTTCAGTAATGTTCGCATGTTGCAAGTGACAGCAAATGCATATTAGAGCTTGAGGCTAATGTGAAGCCATGGAAGGATAATATGGTTACCCATTTTATCCGTTGATTAACCCGTATTTTATCTGTATTAAATAGGGGCCGAGTCGGATAATTTGTCCGTTTTTTGTATTACCCCTTTTTTACACGTCCATATCCGACCCAGTGTTTTGGAAAGCGTTAAGCGCAAAAAAGCGACTAGGCCTCGCTTCACAGAAGCGAGAAGCGGGAAGCGAAGCGCGCGCTTTTT